>PVHY01008048.1:0-26537 GCA_004024945.1 Uropsilus gracilis
ATTTTATATAAAATGGAGATGGTGGACAGCTTGTCACCTTCCTCCTCAGTTTATTGAAGAAGGTGTAGTTTCAATTTAATTAAAACCTATATAGTTTTCTCATATTAAGAAAACATCACCTATTTCCTATTGAGTGCTCTGAATCAGCAATCAATTGTTTTGTCAACAGCTTTATGGGATATGACGGGGATGATCACTGATTATCTTCCTAAGTGTTTATGGGCTCCTTAAAATTGAATTTTAAATTTTAAAATTGAATCATCCTTATATTTCTGGAAAACGCCTTACTTGATCATAATGTACTATTTTGCTCCGTGCCATCTGATTTAGTTATATGCAAATTTTTGATGAATGATTATATTAATGTTTGTAAATGAGATTGCTCTGCAGTCTTTTTAACAAATACGTAGATCATGATTTTCATTAGTCCCTTATTTACTTAACTAATATTAATGATGTGGATTATAAATTAGAGATAAATATTTTTGATTTTCTGTGTTTATATCTCCATGAAAAATATATAGAAAAATAAAAATATATTTTGCTGGGTGTGGTGGCACACCTGTAATCCCAGCTACCTGGGAGGCTGAGGCTAAGGATCACTTGAGTTTGTGGGTTCGAGACAATTCCAGGCAACATAGAAAGATCTATACTCTAAAAATAAATAAATAAAATATATAGGCTGAATTGTTAGATCAAAGGAAATTCCCATTTTATATTCTATAAAATAGTTGCTGTTTCCCCAAAAATAACACTGATATTTTTAACTAGATGTAGAACTTCATTAATTTGTGTGATAATAACTATTATCTCCCTATTTCTCACATATAAAAAGAGAATCAAACTTTGAAACCCACAACAGTTATGATAATGGTTTAAAGTAATAGATATAAAACTTTTATAAATATAAGAAATATGCAAATAATCTATGTCTACGTTTATGGACATATAAATGACAGGTTTGTAGGAAAGCCTGATTCCAACTTTATTATCATCAGTTAATTTTTAACAAGAAAATTAGTCATTTAATTTGTACACATAGAACTCTACTATGCTTCAAAGAAGGGCTAATTCATTCAGGTACTATGGAAAGAGGAAAGAGAAAATTCTTGAGTGCTACAGTGTACAGTGGACCTATTTGTAGATAACTCAGCAGGCATTCATTCTCACCCTTTTCCCTTGCCCATTTCTTAATGTGGAGACTGAAAAAGTCATTTACTCATTTTCTTAGTCTCTCTTGAATATCAGGGCAAAATTGGTTCTAGCTTGGAAATTCAAAGGGAAATTTATAGAGAAGAGGAATACTCAGGAAACTTTTCTTCTCTTAAAAAAGAACATAGTTCCTGTACCAATTTATTTCCTTCACTTTTCTATCTTTAAATGTAGTTAGGTAGGGAGATAATACTGAGAGTGAAGGCAGCCATCTGAAGCTATGAGAAGCAAGACAGCGTACTATCATCATGCAAGTAGAGCCAACTTTGTAATGGCAGAATAGATGAATGAAGAAAAATCTGAGTCTTAATGATACTGGTAAGTCAGACCTCAGACCATTTATCACCAGAATTTTGAGATAAACATCTAACATGTTTATAAGTTTAAATTACCCTTAATGAAATAAATAAAAACTATTGCTTTACATGTAGTATCTATTGGATCCTATACTACTGGATCCTATATGATAATTCTACAATGATTCTAAAAGAATTATCCTTCAGAATGAGCAGGATCCAATGATTTGACTAGTCTTATGGCAAAAGTATCAGACCCATTCTGATCATAGATGAACTGGAACAACTATTATCTTTACAGTCTATAGGCAGTTGCTTTTCTGTTGTCATCTGGGGTATTTAAGGGAAGAAAATAGTTGGGGGCAGAGGTTACAAATGGGTAAATTCATGAGGTTACAGATGAGCCTCCAAAAGAATGAGTAGTTAGCTTTTCTTTTGTTGTTTTTTATTTGACGAATGAGAAAATATGAGGCTCAAAGCATAACTTGTTAGTAAATAATGGTGTTAATACTGGATTCAAGGTCTGATGTCTTACTTGATTAACTCTAATTCACTAACTCCAGTCTCCTATCCTCCTTCCAAGGAGGGAAGGAGTGATTCTCTCCATCCACATAGAACTGCTTGATCATCCAAAATTACAGAAAAGGGAGTGGACAAATATACTGTGATTACAAAAGGACTTTGGCTTTTATGGAAGAAATTGGACACCTCTTGGATTTGTTTAATATGCAATATAATAGATTAGTAATGCATGCTGGCTCTCTGACTCTTAGCAGGAAGAACTGAGCTGCAGCCACTTGCCATTCTGGCAAAAACTACAGTTGAGTTACACCCTACAGTAATTATGAGACAAAAGCAAAATAGTTTCAAATCACATATAACAAAAGGAAAATTAAATCAATTGAAAAAGTAGCCCTAGGGAAAGTAAAATCAAAGTGTTCAATTTAAGAAGCTGAAAGGTGATGGGCCTCTAACTACTTGGATTATAGTTCAAAAGTGGAAAAGGGTACTTAAGATATTAAAGGTTTTTTCCTCCCTAAAACTGTATCTGGATGAATAGTGGCAATATGCAGGCATGTACTACTTCATCTGATTGCAGACAACAAAAGTCTTATGAGTCAGAGTTGAAGTTGACAATTTTTTCCATTATCATTAAAAGAAGCAGCTTCATTTGTACAAGGATCTCATGTCCTGGTACATGTGATTTCTGGAAATACATATCAGGGGTTATTGGGGAAGTTGGGAGGGTATAAAATACAGTCTGATTCAGTCAAGCATTTTAGTAGAAATATATCAATTCCCTTCATGTTGAAATATATACACATGCACCCTTCTAGATAACAGTTAATGAGTCTAAAAATATTAATCTCATTTTATTGCATTCCCTGGAATTTAGGGTAACTCTACATTTAAGAAGAAAAGAATCATGTAACCACAAGGATAGTTTTCTCAGGAAAAAAAAAGCCCCATAAATATCAAAACAGAAAATGCAGTGGAAGCGAGTGTAGAACAGATTAGTAAATAAAACAAACAGTAAATAAAAACAAGAATCAGTGAATTAAAACTATTATTCTAGAACTCAGGAGGAAAATATATAAAGTGATAAGAAGATAAGAAATTTGGGGAACAAATGTAAGAGAGCTAGTAGTACATGTCAGTAGAAAGATACTTCATCAGGAACAGAGAGAGAAGAGAATATTAAGCCTTCAAAAATAGTAGATGAAATTCTCCTAGAGCTAGATATAACCCGGAGACATTAATAAAAGTCAGAGATAACAGAAACAAAACTTGGGCAAAGAAGAAATTATTAAAATTAATCTAAAACTAGTTTGATATCAGGCTTCTCATGCAGAGTTTGAAATGCCACATAAAAGGGCAAAAATACCATTATTGCCCAATTAATTGTATATACCAAAAAAAGGAAAGAAAAGTAAAAGAAACTATCATTTCATAAAACAGCAGTAATTAGATAGTCTCAGGCATTCAAAATACCATCCTGTAGCCCTCAGAAGAAAATTAATTGATGGTAATAGTACAAGAAGTAGGGGATCCTATTCCTTTAAAATATAAACAACAATATAATCCAGTGTTACTTCAACATAAATAATAAAAAAATGAAACACTTAAAATATACAAAATATTTATAAAAATATTAAATAATCAAAATAAAGGACTCATTAAACACAAATATTAGTATAAAAGAAACTAGTGAACAGTAAAAGGAGTAATTTTTTTAAAAATACAAAACTTTGTAGCAAACTAATTAGAAGTTGGTACACACCTACACTATAAAATTTTTTCTGGGTTTTAACAAGTGAAGCAGTTGACCTTTTAGAAGGTTGACTCAGGATGGTGAAAGAAGGAGACTACAAACCATTCAAACACTTCAAATTCTTTCAACACATGCAGTGCCATTTACTTGTTCAAAAGAAACTGTTCTGGCACCAGAATACTGTATTTCCAAGCTTCATTCTTAAATTCTTAAGTAGAACTGAAACCTCATAAGAGTGGCTTAAGGGTAAGCCAGGAGGTGGGCCAGCAAGAGAATCACTGACCAAAATACAAATTATGTGACAAAGGGGACAAGTTGAAGACTCAAGCTGGAGAAAGATGACTCCCATATCCAGAAAAAAATACTTAAATCTTACCAAAAACAGCACCAATAAGACATTTCAATGGGTAGCTTCTCTCTCCAATATCCTTTGCTATTGAGGGTTTCGGTTACCAGATTTGTCCACTAGTCCATTGCCCTGTTCTGAAATGGAAATTTCTATCCTGTAGTACTTTCTCTACAGTGCTGCCTCTGCTTCCCACTTCTACCAGACCCCCTGGGCTAAGAGTTATTATTTAGGCTGTGCTGAGTTTGAAATGACTATCAGAGATCCAAGTGAAGAAGTCAACCAAGTAGTTGGATATTTGAGTGCAGACTTCGAGGTAAAGTACCATGCAGGATATACACACATACACATACATACATACATACATACATACATACATACATACATACATACAGCCTCTGTGTAGAGATGGCACTAAAATCAGAACTTCCATAATAACACCAAGAGGTGACTATTAATTGAAAAAATAAATCCGAACCTTGCACAGCTCACCATTAATGTCTAAGAGGAAGACTAACAAAGGGGACTGAGAAGGAAAGACAATTCCTAGGGTGGAAGAAGGGAAACCTGAAAAGTGTGGTGTCTTGTAAGCCATGTGAAGAAAGCGTATTAAGATGAAGAAAATGACCAGCAGAATGAGGACTGATAAAAGATCATTTGGTTATAATGTGGACTATATTGCTTTTGACCACTGAAGTTTCAGTACAGTTATGATCATGAATGTTTGGTTAGAGGGATTTTTAAGAGAGCATGGAAGGAATGAAACTGGAATTAACGTGAGCTTGACTTTAAACAGAAGAGAATAAAAGGGTTTTAATTACTAGGATCAAGAGAAAAAAATTTTCCTTAAAGATGGGTAAAATAAAAGAAATTATAAAGGGGAAATAGAAGTTTTTACTGGAATTGGGGAATAGAAGACTATCACATTTATTCCAGGAAAAACAAACCACTAATTGATGGAATATTTTCAGATCTTTGGGCACTCTGCCGCTGACCACCATCTTTGAGGTCAGAATCAGGAAGAACCAGTTCAAGGTTAATGGAGAGAAGTGCACATGTTTTCAGGGCAGAATGGCAAGCACTTCTGGTTTCTATTAATAATTTAGTCCTATACCCCACCAGTTTCTTTACCTTCCTGGCTTATCTTCCTTGCAAGTTCTTTTTAAAGTCCGTATTTCCTTCCACATTTCAGCATCAGCCCTCTAAAAACTGCATGTCAACAGACCCACCAAATTCAAACTCTTAAAGCACACAACTGTGTGTGTTTCCAAGAAATACCTTTCTTGAAGAACAGCTCGGAATTACAAACCAACAAGGCTTATTATTTGAGGATTGAAAGGTCACAAGCAGTCAGATTTCCTGTGATAATAAAACACTTCTTCAACCATCAAAGATCAAGAGGAAGAAAAAAATGGCAAAAGGAATCATTCTCCTGAAAGTCCCTATTAAATGGGGTTCCTGTGCAAATAAACTTGTTAAATACTTCATAATGCACAGATACATTCTGAGGATTTATAGTGCTGTTGCCTTCAGATATCAAAAAGAAAACACATATCTTCCCTTTCACTGATCTTCCCTTTCTTTACATCGAATAATGAAAATTTCATTGAAATTTGGTCTCTAACTACCAGGAGGGTCAAGCAAGGCATGGGCAGCTGCATGACCTTACCTGGGGTGGAGAGCCCAAGTGGGGTGAAGAGGGTATCCATATGGAGGGGGCATCACAGCAATGCATATTGGTTACTTACTGCAATTGAATTATAGGTTTCTCACTATCTGAAAAGGGAGTTACAAAAATTTGTGGCAACATGAATGGGACTGGAAGGGATTATCCTAACTGAAGTAAGCCAGAAACAGAAAGATAAACACTGGATGGTTTCACTTACATGTGGAATGCACGGAGAAACCAAACAAAGGGTAAGACAAATACAAACTTTAAAACCAACCCTTGAATCTGACCAAAGATCTAAAGTATCCAGGAGGGGAGGAGGAGAGAGAGTGTAAAAGAGGAGGAGGATAAAAAGGGGGAGGAGAGTGCAACATACTGTAATAGAAGATTATAGGTGCTGAGGAAACTGTGGTGACCACACCTGAGGAGAGAGATCTTACAGTGCAAAATAGAATGAGCAAGGTTTTAAAATAATGGTAGTTCAATAAAATACATTATTAAATTTGAAAAAAATGAATGATAGAAAACTAAAATAGTGGTAGATTACAGTTGGAGGTTTAGAAATGTGTGTGTTACTTAAGTATGTATGTGGATGTTTGAATGACTGAATGTGTGTGTGTGTGTATTCATAACTATATATCCTAGCCTTGATCATGGAGAAGGCCATGGAGCAGAGCTTCCTGGTAGGCATGAATATGACTAGAACAGAGACTTTGGCTCCTAACTATTATTAACCAGTAAAGGCAATTATTACAAGTCCCCTGGAATGGTTGTTATCTTCCTGTTGTTGAATCCCCAGGCTAACAGGAAAACCACACAATCCTGACCACCAGCTAGAAATACCTCCTTTCTATTTCCCAGCTACTCCGTGCTGGTGTATAACCCAACAAAACCAGGACCCCCACTGCTCTCAGCTCCAGAGTGTGACTCAGAGCAGTTGCTGCAGTCCCTACACCTCTTTCCTATTGTATGATGCACAATAAATGCTCCTTGCTTGAATCTTTGATTGGGTAGCTCTCTATATTCTCTATGCCATAATCAGTAAGGCCAGACAAGGCAAGAGCTCTAATATAACCAGAGCTTCTTGGGAAACAGGTTACTACAAGACTGGTAAGGAAAAGACAGGTGATCTTAGAAGATCTTATGCTAGAAAACAAGAAGTCTCAAAGAATAAGAGAAACATGGCCGAAGAATAGAGAAACCAATTTGAATACCAAATCTAGGGCAATTTGAACAAAATAGAACAATGAAAATGCAGTCAAATGAAATCCTTGAATCCATGCTAATATAAATAAATGAATAAATTCAAAATTTAATGAAACATAATACATATATACATATGATTTACAATATCTTTCTACAAAATGCTTATTAAATACTTACAAAGTTAAAAAGTATCACTTTACCCTGAAGAAACTTTGCAGATGTCATTAATCAGGTGCTCTAAGTAAACATCAGGACACAGGACACGGGAAGTTATTTCTGCAAATAACTTTAATCTGAGAACTCATCAGACAATCCAAATTGAGGAATATTCTGCCAAATAACTATAACCTTCAGATATCATTTAAGTACAAAAAAGACTAAGGAACAGTTCCAGACAGAAGTGACTAAAAAGACACAACACCTAAATGTGATGCTTGAATATAAACTAGATCTTTTCCCATAAAGAACATAAAAAGAACAATCCACAAAAGTTGAAAAAGACCTGAATTTCAGAGAACAGAAGTGAACCCATGTTAATTTCTGAGTTTTATGACTGTGCTGCAGCCACATGGAAGCATTTCCTTGCTTGTAGGAAGAAACATGAAGAATTTGGTGGTTGTGAGGTTGTCAGGATGGAAACTCAGATGGTTCTGGGGAAAAAAGTTCTCGGCACTATCATTGCAACTTTTCTGTAAGTGTGAGGGAGTTTCAAAATAAGATCTCAAAAAGTGATATATTTAGATGGAAAAAACACTCTTAGCCTGCCTCTCAAATACAGGACTGCTAAGTAGTTCTGTAAGTAATCTTGTTCAGTTCCTCGTATTCAAAGAGGTGTCACAGAAAGGAGAATTTTTGAGATTGAGGTCAAAGTATTTAAGGGTAGTCTCATTTTTTCTCTATCCATGAACTGAACAGAAGTTTAGGTGAAAAGAAGAAAGAAGAAAAAGGACTTTGAATTTATCTACTCAAAGAAATAAGTTGAGATAAATTTTGGAATTAATGTCAAGTTCACTACATCATGCTAGGATCAAAATTGGTCAAATAATAAAAGCACAGTGGATGCTTCAATTTCATTTTATATGCACTTACTATTTAAGAGGAAAGCCTAGATATTAGCATCAATAGTAGATATCATTGAAATTACATTGGGAGACAATTAACACTTCAATCCTAAGAAGTTAAGAACTCTGTTGTGGTGAAGCCAGATTTGAAGTCACATGTGGCATTCCACAGCTGTCTACATAGATGCCTATGCTCTTCCCATCACACTTTTCTATAAGAATAGAGAAGAAAAATGATACTGTGTTTTAAGAAAATGTTCTGAAAAAGTTGAAAGAGAAGATCAAAATTTGTGTAAAAATTCACTTGCCACTCTATTTAAGACATTTTTTCTTTTCATTTTTACAAAAAAAAAAAAATCCCCAAATAGATATAAGCTTTATAATTGAATAGTCCTCTAAGATACTATCTTTGATTTTTTGATTAACTGATGTATATTCTCTTAATGCCTCTCTACTCACTCTACATCAGTAGCTCCATAAATTGCAAACCTAAGCCACCATTTTGTAAGGAGAGGGATTAAGTTATTGATGGCCTAAGAAATTTCATTTGATATCTACATTGCTTCTCTCATAAAGTTCAACATGCTGGCTGAAATTGAAAATAAACTTCTTGTTTTTGCTTTACTCTTCCAAATGCAATAGCTTTGTGTCTAATCAAGTCAGAAAAGATAGTTGAAACCAGAAAACAAAGTAATATCAATTACTAATATTTACCATTCTTTAGTAGGGCTTGTTTTATCTGAAGCCTGTAAAGTTGTTTAATCTTTTCCACCATCTCATGGAAATGAGAGTTGGAAAATCCTCGTCATTCCACAATAACTATCAGTGGAATTTTTCATAACTATCTGGATGCAAAATAAAAAACTTCAGAAGTTGATCCAATTCTAAAACTTACTTCTTGACTTACTAATAAACATGAGAAGACAACCATCCACATTTTCTTCAAATGACATATGGTTTCTTTGGCCAAATTGCTAATACCTGAGAAAAATTCTGATTTTGTTCCAACAAATCTACATTTAAAGAGCTTAAAATGCATTTATGCATTAACCATTCTTTTCTACATCTGTCTTAGGGTTCAATCATGGGACTGTGAGGCAGAATCTTAGCAAGCAATTGGAAAAAAAGGTATAAAATTACCTTCTACAAGTTGAATTGTAAAAATCAACATTTGATGGTTCAGAGCAGAGAAATGAGAAATGATCAGAGGGAGACAAAAGAGTTTTTAGGTCACCAAGATTAGGTTGTGACTTCTCTGAAAATTTAACACATACACATCTAAAGACCATATTAATAAATAACATACACGAAGAAGAGAGTTGCTAAGAAGACCTGAGTAACACCCACCAAGGCTCTGTGCAGAGTGGAGGGTGTATGGATCAGCCATACTGGGAAAGAATCAGCCACACAGCATCTCAGTGTGAAATGAATGAATTAACTTATCTTAGTGTAATTATCATGTCTTATTCATGACACAAAGTTCAACATTGAGCATATGGCTTAGCATATAGCAATGAATCTTCAGATGCAATGAAGTTGCTCCAGCTCTTTGCTCACAATGTCTTGACTATAATTTGGCTTCCCACATAGTTCTGCCTATAGGGAGAGAATGACCTAGTCTTGGGGTTTTGAGAATTCTGACATATATGCCTGCTATAGAACTCATTGAAATATACAGCTGAACATTTCAGATTGCTTATTTTAAATCAACTTCCAATGAAAGGGCCCTATAATGTGTTGCCAAATCAACTTTCTGAGCCATAAGACTCACAGTGAGTCTCTGGGCCATGGTAAATTCAACATGATGGTGATAAAGGGGTTGATGGGGATAAACTTGGCCAAGGGTTAAAAATCGTTATATGTCAAACACTTGTCTATATGTTTTATGTACCTGAATGTATTAAATACCACAAAAGTCCAATAAGTTAGGCTTGATTAGTATTTCTATTTTATAAGTTAGGTATTATTAGTATTTCCATTTTGTAAAGCCACCTCAGTTTCCTAAGGTGATTTTAGTGCTTTAGTGATATGCTTTAGTGATTTATCAAAACCCAATTAAGAACTGAGATTCAGGTCCACCTTTATCTCATTTTAAAGCTTAATCCCTTAAATTGTGAAAATACTATCTCAGGGAAGATGATCCCCGTGTTTCTCCTGGCCACTCTCTTCCATTTTGGCAGAGTTCTTTGAGCTAGTCCTGTTCATCTTTAATGTGATGTCATCAGTGCAGCACAAGTTGTCACATCACTGCCATAAAGAGCAGCAAACTGATTCTATATCAGAAATGTAGAAGGTCTAAGTTTGGAAAGCATCACCATCTATTCTAATTGATAAGTCAAAATTTCTTATCTCTCCCTCCTACCACCCCTGTCATATATTGTGAAATCAATAGACCTCTCCAATACTTCCTAATACACATGCTTTTCACTACACCTTTATCACTATCCATCTTTCACTGGGCCTATACAAAGTTCTTCTAGGTCACATATCTGCTGCTACTCTTGCCTTCCGTCATTCTCCATGATGCATCTAATCTTTGAATTCCCTTGTTTAAAAATCCTTCAGTGACTCCCCAACCTAATATCATACTTTGAGCCTTAGTCCTAATAGTGACTGGCCTGTAGTTTCTTGAATATACTCAGCTCTGACTGTCTACAACAGCATATACACCTGACTTGGAGGAGTATCTCACTGCCCCCTGATCAGTCTTCCCTCTATACCTCCATGGTCTTATATACGGGCTATACTATTGGCTCATTTCACTTCCTCTAGGACTCTTAAATATCCTTCTGAGATGCTCTCAGCATACCCAGCTCACCTCTCATCTCACTAGTTGGGGATTTTTATTTGTGAGATTCCACCTCAGGCTATGATCAGTCTATGAAATCCAGGGATCATTTTGTTTTATATAATGGTTGACATAAAAAAAGAAATCCGTGTTGAATGAATGAATGAATGAATGAATGAACAAATGAATGAATCAGAGTCTGATATATTCCAGATATCAGAATCCACACAGCTCCTTCAAGTACCAGATATGTGGTCTGGAGGAAGTTGTTTAAACTCTCTAGCTCTAAGATGCCATGTCTGTAAAATAAAGTACATAAAACCTACACTTGCCAAGTTGTGATAGTTAAATCTAATCATAGAATACATGGAAAATATTCAACACCATGCCTGGTATATAAAAAGGTTTAATAGTTTTTATTGCTGTTATTATTACTATGTCCTTCATGACCTAACATATTTATGTTTTTGAAAGGCTTCACAGATAGTCCCAGTACCCTGAAAGTACTTGCTACTTTGGACAGCTTCAGGGTTCATGCTCTACATTTCAAATATATTATTTTGCACCCTTGAAAATACTACTTTAAAAGTTCTGTCACTTATGTACTTTCTTCAAGATGTTTAATACTTCCACAAATGCTTTTAACTGAAATACTGGAATTTGCTGCAGATCTTACAATGCACTAGAGACTTAACCCATGACGCTGGCATGGCACCACCTACTGAATACAAATGTCATATCAAGAGGCCAGCATAGCCCTGTGAGGTACACAATACACAAACCAGAAGGCTGGGAGGAGGCAAGTGTTGATCCCCAAATAGAAATCACCCCTAAAGGGGTCAGAAGCAAAAACAGTCTCAGGAAACTATCCTTTGTGACAAATGTAGAAACATAAATTATCTGATCAGTGGTTAAAAAATATTATAGCATAACCCCCTATGGAACTTTGTGCGAGCCATTAAAAATAAGCAGGTGCCAAGTAATAATATGGCAAATAAGAACACATAACAGATTATGTTACATAAAGATCAGACAATATATGCTTTATGATCACAGTACGTAAAACTTCCTTTAAACATTTTTTTAAGGAAGCAATAGTTGTAACAGGGTGAGTTGGTGGGGGTATTTCTTTGATTAGTTCCCCACCTTTTGTAACACAGCCATAGTCCTTTAAATGTAAACTATAATTCTAAAATACATATTCTGTGTGCCTCTCTTGCAGATGGCTCCTGGGAGAGATGAGATAGTGCAGAAGCCTCTCCTCTGACTGAAGGGGGCTCCCGGAGCCAAGGGCCTGACTCAGCAGCCTGAAGACACGAGTAAACTTGGGCCTGGGGACACCCCAGCAAAGCGACCCCACCCCTGTCTGGTTCTTTCTTCACTGGCCACCGCCCACTGAGTATCGTTTAATGGACCCTCGGTGGGCCCAGCCCGACTTTGCTTTCCTCAAGCGATCCTCCTTTCCAAGTGCCTGGTAGGAGGGAGGCGCTAAGAGCGACTGGAAATCCGGAGCCGCGGTGCAGCCCCCAAGTCCTCATTCTTACACTGGCCGCCCGCCCGCCGTCCCGCGTACCTCTTGCAGGGGATCAGAGCCTTCCTCTCCTCCAGCACTCGCACGCGCTGGTTGAGCCCGTCGTAGGAGACCAGGGCGCGGCTGTTGCGCCCTGTGCTCTGCTCGTACATAACCTGGCGCCCCTCCCATTGCTGCGGCGCCTGGCATGGTTGCGGTTCTCCCGGGGAGCCCACGGCCCAGGCCCGCGGTGCCGCTGCCACCAGGCCGCAAAGGTTGCACAGCGCCCAGACCCAGAGGCCTCCCATCAGCCAGACTCCTAGGGCTCCCCGTGTAAACCGGAGGAGAGTGAGCGCTGGCATCTTGATCCGCCTAGCCTCGCGGCCCGCGAGAGTCAGCCCCAACCGGAGGAGCCTGGCTTTCCCGCACTGTGCTGGGGAAGTGTGAACAGACGAAGTTGCCGCCTGCCCTTCAAGGCTGCGCGATCAGGTCGCGCAAGACCGGGAGACGGTCCCGGGGAGGCGCTGGTGAATCGCGCGGGAGCTGTTTCTCTCTGGGCCACGGGGCGCTGCAGCTTCTGTTTTCACTTGCTCTCTGCTGCCAACAGGAAACGCAGTGGCAGTGGTGCCACTAGCATGCTGAAGGGCATGTGAGCTTAAAAGTGGATGAGTGTTTCTTCATTAATTTTAGTGTTTTTCAGGTACCTACACACTGAGGAATAATTTCAAAGTTAAGGTCAGTAAAGAAGTGGCCCTGCACTTGCTTGCTTCACGGTCAGAGTCGCCATCTCCTTCCTCTGAATTAAAACAGAAAGAAGGGTTCCTTCCTGAAGAAATGATACTAGTCATTGACCATGACCGTGTTCCAGCCCCTGCTCCTAGTATTGAGTCAGAGTATGCGGGTTAAGGTCTCACCTTTGGGACTAGGTCTCCAGAAAATTGCAGAGAGGCCACAATTGCAGGAAGAATGCTCTCCTCATTCATCATCTGACGGTACCACAAGCCTAAAGGTTTAAATGTCTGGGAGTTTAGCATCTTCAGAACATAGTTAACTTTGTTGATGACTTCTGTTTATGTCATGCTAGGATCTATGGTATGGAATAAAAAAAAAAAGAGACAACTTTAAAAAAAAAGACCTCTGCTTTCCAAGTTTATTTGATCTGCATTTCAAACCAAATTTTCATTTGAGTTGTTTTTCAGAAATGAGGAAGAGCAAGCCAGGTGAAATGGAGAGAGACTGCTGCTGGATCAAAGACATGGGGCAAGAGAAAATGATTGCATTTCTGGGTCTACAGCCATAAGGCAGAGAGTACAATCCTTGTCACTCAGGTCCCTGAAAGACATTTTTGGGATTTGTTGTTATAGCTGAAGACAGTTGGTGTCACTGATAAGTGTAATAAGTGTAAAGTTAGATACTGTATCTTACTTAAGTATTAGTATGAAAGGTAGTACAACTCAGGAAATGGGAAAAGCAGAAAGATATTTTAATACTGAGCAGATATTTTTATCTGAACTAAGGTATGGTAGTAGAAATGGAGAGAGTAGAACAGAGTTGATACTATAGGAAAGCTTTAAACTCAGAGGAAGAGACTTCTGAGTTCAATTCTGAGGTAGAAATGTTCAATTCCGTGTAGGACTGGATGATTTGAAATAACTGTGGGATACACAGGTGGAAATACACAGGAAACAGATAAACATTTCAGAAACCAGTAGAGTTAGGACCTGAATTTGGAAGCTATTAGCATCTAGGTGGTAACTGAAACCAATTAATAGGATAGTGATTCTGTATCCAGGCTAATTTAGCTCCATAGTGGATAGCTGGAGACATTTTTGATTGTCAAAATGAGATGATGAGAAATTAAACTGTCACTGGCATTTAGTAGGAGACCAAGGATGTTACTAAATTGGCAGCCTACTCCACCCCCACACACACCTAAATAAAGAATGATCTAGCCCCACTGTTTCTGAGCAGCACCTGGGTTGTAAAATTCTGGAGTATCAAGGAGTGTAGAGGCAGAGGCATTTCACGGACAGGCAGAGACAGAAAAGGAGCCATCAGAGTGAAGGCATTGAACAGGGGAACCTCCTCAGTTGCATAAGCTTTCAACAAATCAGTATCAGATCTCAGACAATGGATGAAATATTAAAATAAGGCATGAAGAGAGAGGCTGGTTGAGAATATCTGATGAATCCCTCATTGCTGCCCCCTCCTATGACAAAAACACTAGGGAGATATGGCCAGGGAGCTTCAGGGGGTAAGCAAACAGCTTTAAAAATAAGGACCTTTAACTTTGTCCTCATCCTTCGTTAAAGGACTTGCTGTCAGAGAATAATGGGGGAGCACCTAAATTGTTATGACTTGGTATTTGCATAGTTGAACAAATGTAGCAGGTTCAAATTAGTTGCAGAAGTTTGAACACTCTACACATCTGTTCTCAACCAACTCACTGAATTGAGCATGAAGTTCCACTTTCTCAAAATTGTGTTTTCCTTCTTTGCAGGAACTCTGGCTGGAAATCTTTTTCACTATACCAAGGGTTTAAGTTTATTGACTTTTACTCTGGACATAGCTTCAGATATCATCTGAACTTGGCCAATAGGTACATGAAAAATTGCTCATCATCACTTATCATCAGAGAAATGTAAATCAAAACCACAATGAACTATCATAGTATACCTGTGAGAACAGCCCATATGTGAAGACCAGAAACAATAACTATTGGTGGGGACTTGGGTGGGGACTTGGTGGGGACCTCCTACACTCTTGGTGGGATGTAGCCTGATGCTACATATCCTGTGGAAAATAGTATGGAGGTTTCTCAATAAAAATGGATCTATTGTATGACCCAGTAATTCCACTTCTCGGTATCTACTTGGAGAATGTAAAATCACTAACTTAAAGGAATATATTCCTCCCAGTGTTCATGACAGCACTGTTTCTAATAACCAAGCTATGGAAGCAATCTATGTGATCAAAGGCATCTGCCTTTGAATGGATTAGAAGATGTGATAGAGTGACACAATGAAATGCTATTTAGCTATTAAAAACAGATAAAACCTTGCCATTTGTGATGACATGAATGGAACTAGAGAGGACTAGACTAAGCAAAATAAGCCAGAAGGGGAAAAATAAATAAGGGGTGGTGTCACTTATATGTGGAAGACAGAGAAACAAAGGTTGGACAAAACCAAACCAATAACAAACTGTAGAAATTTGACAATGGAATTGAGGCTACAGACAGGGAGTGGGGAGGGGAGAAAACAAAAAGTGCAAGAGGCATGATAAATATGATGGAGGATTCAGGGTGCTTTGGTGGTAGATGTGGTGTAGTTACATGTACCTGAGGAGGTGTGATATTATGCCTTTGAATCACATGCAGAGTTGTAAGCCAGTGTTACTTCAGTTGGAATAAAAATAATAAAAAAAATTTTTAAATTATTTTAGCACCCCATTATTATTATGACAATAATGTCATCTGAACTGTGCTCTTTGCTCTATATTTCACTAGTCTGATTTGGCATCTGGATTGGAGATCTATTCTATAAAATAGTAAAATGCCTCTCTAATTTATTTTGCCTTTATCCAAACT
Organism: Uropsilus gracilis; assembly: GCA_004024945.1. Taxonomy (NCBI): domain Eukaryota; kingdom Metazoa; phylum Chordata; class Mammalia; order Eulipotyphla; family Talpidae; genus Uropsilus; species Uropsilus gracilis. The sequence continues at coordinate 15,950 of PVHY01008048.1, forward strand.
CCCTGGTTTCTTTAAATAGAACTGAAATCCTTAGCTAAGTTCTGGAAGACATTTGTACTTACACTTTTAGTTTTCCATATTCTTTAAAAAGTCAGACAATGCATTTAAAGTGTACATTGTAAATGGCTAATAAATGTTGGTTGTGCTTTTTTGTTTCTTGGGCAATTTTATCCCTCAATATTGTTCAAAGTCAATAATAAGCTAACTTTTGTGAGTCTCAGCTTTGGAGAGGAAGAAAACCAAACCCATCTTACAAAAAAAGAAAAATTTAAGGTCAGATATCCACTTAAATTATGTTTTAGAAGATTAATATTCACAGATGTTTTTAATGTTCTAATGTTCTAGGAAAACCATATACCTGAAATCTTATAGCCTGATAATTGAGGAAGGAGGCAACAAAAAGCCTCCTTTTATTGGGGATAGCTGAGCCTGAGCAGTTGGTTTTAGGACAATTAAAACAAAAGAGAAAACAAGACATACATTCTTGCTGTCATGGCACAAAGCTTCTTACTCATAACTAATTTTCTAATCAGATCAATAATCAAGATTTGGGGCTGTTGGAAATCTCTTAGCAGGAATGAGGTGGGGAAAGCTTATAGATTGTGGTGCCCATACTTTCCTTTGTCTTATCCTGGGTTGCAATCATGTTGGAGGGAGGAATAGGGAGTAGAAGGGGACAGGCAGAAGGTGGAAAACTGAAGGTGCTTCTTACTGTACCTTCAGGCAGTTCTGTTCCTGCAGCAGGTACGGACCAAATGCAATTCTGGAAAGACATAGGCCCAAGCTAACGTCTGCTAGTCACAATACAACAAAAACAAATTTCTTACTAGTTAGGCTTTGTGTCCAACTAGTCCAACAATTACTGCACTTTCTCCTTACTCAGCGCTTTCCGTGCCCCCTACCGGAGAAAGCGAGTAAGTCTAATAACATTGAAAGGAGAGACGATCGGGTTTCCCTCCAATTGTCTATTTGTGATACCTGTGAAGCAGAATGAGCTCTGTTCATCTTTGACTCAGAATCTCTTGAGATTCCCTCTTGCACCTTCTGGTCCAAAACGACCGCGGGCGGTTCCTCTAGATTCGAAGTGAAAGGGCTGACCCAAACTGGGGGCTTGGGGTGGCTTGGGGAGGGGAATGGGAATGCAGCATTCCAGACCTCGGTTGGCCGTGAGATGATGTCACCGCTTCTGCGGGAGGGCTGGGGGGTGGGGCAGCCGAGGGGGCGTCCGCGCCGCGCCTGCAGTTGCCAAGGGAGCGTGCCGAGTCCACGTCAGGAGGATTTCGGGATAAATAGGGTTCCGCAATGGCCGTGGCTGGCTGCGCTCGGAGCTGCGGAGTCCGGGACTGGAGTTGCCCAGGTGGGTTAGCACCCCAAAGGCTGAGCACTGGCGCTACTCGCTCTTTGCGCTCGGGACAGCTGGCCTCCGCGGTCCCACGCTGCTGGGTACAGAGTTGGGATCAAGAACCTCTCCTGTGTGCTAAAGGACTTTGGCCTCGCTGAAGGAAGTGCAAAACTGTAGAAGGGGAAGGTAGGGATCCTTCTGCCTATCGGAATCTCAGCGACAGAGGACAGTGCCATGCTCCTTTTCATTCTGACGGCTTTGTGCCTTTGGCTGCGCCTGGCGCTGTGTGTGCGTGGCGCTCCCTGCGAAGCGGTGCGGATCCCCATGTGCCGGCACATGCCCTGGAACATCACGCGGATGCCCAACCACCTGCACCACAGCACGCAAGAAAACGCCGTCCTGGCCATCGAGCAGTACGAGGAGCTGGTGGACGCGAACTGCAGCGCGGTGCTGCGCTTCTTCCTCTGCGCCATGTACGCGCCCATTTGCACCCTGGAATTCCTGCACGACCCCATTAAGCCCTGCAAGTCGGTGTGCCAGCGCGCGCGCGACGACTGCGAGCCGCTCATGAAGTTGTACAACCACAGCTGGCCAGAGAGTCTGACCTGCGACGACCTGCCAGTCTACGACCGTGGCGTATGCATCTCGCCTGAGGCCATCGTCACGGAACTCCCGGAGGGTGAGACCAAGGGGGGAGGCAAGAAGCCTCTTTGACAGTTGCTGCTTCAGGCTAAACCTGAAGTTTCCAGGGGTGGTCAGCCCCTCCCCTCCCCTCACTCCCATTCTACTCCAAGGGTTGGAGGAGGTGGGAAAGAGTGGGGACGTCTAGAAAAATTTAGTTTCCCTAAAGGACTTTTGGGAGCTGAAAAACATCATTTCTCACAACTAGATGTAGAGGAAGGTGGGGAGGGCAGATTTTGGGGATGTTTTTCATTTACAGTAGCAGCAGCAAAATGTACTTAGGGCTTACAGTGTGTTTGAGCCAGAATTAAACTCTTTACATGTATCATTTAATTCTTAAAATAATCCTACCAGGATTTCCCCCAAACTTTAGCGTTAGCTTTTTCATTTCTGAAAAAGCAGTAGCAGTCATCACGCTGTACTGAGAGTGTGGCTTGTAATTTAGTCACCCTGGAAAATTGTGATGTCTGTTTCATGGTCGTTGACCAGGAGTCAAAATCTGTGCCATCTTAATTAACAAGATCTTAATTTTTACTTTCTTCTTTTTGTCTGCTGTCCTGTCCTTGCTTTTTTAGGAAGAAAGGAGCAGGTGTTAGGTCACTTCTTGAAATTAAACCTAAGAATAATTTTATATTCTTCTAACTGTTGGTCCAAAATAATGCACATTTAATTTAAGTATGTTGTTTTAGGTAGTTTCTGAAGTTTCACCTCAGTGCGTTGCCCAAAGCATAAAAAAGAAACAGTAAAAGGAAAAGATTTAACTCCTAATTCAAAGTTTTAGTAAAACAAAACATGAAAAATAACATTTATTTCTTAACTCATAAAAAGGATAGAGGATCATGCTTGCTGGAGCCTTGGTGGCTGTGGACTGCTTCTACAAATATGAGGTGGAGAACTGGAAATATTCTGATTGTTTTGATTAATGTAACCCATCTACTTGGAATTCAACTTTACAATTCAGTTTTACATTGGATTTGAGAGGGAATGATGTAATTTATCTAGATTGACTGCATGAACTAACCAGGTTAAATGAATGTGTTTTCACATCAGTTTTTACTGGATAAGCAGGACTTACCTGAAGCCTTCTTACCTAAGCCCAAGGATGTCTGAATGAAACTAGTTGAAAATTACATGTTATTTGTAATATTTAGTATTTTTGTGTGATGCTGTGTTTATGTATCTAGATAGTCCATTATTCCTGTTGAGTAAACAGACTAAATCATTGACCATGTGTCCCTATGTGTGTTTCAGATGTTAAGTGGATTGATATCACGCCAGACATGATGGTACAGGAAAGGGCTCTAGATGTTGACTGCAAACGCCTTAGCCCGGGTGAGTTCTTTTCTCTCAAAGCTACTTCCCTGTCTCCTATTCAGAGCAATTTTTGAGCCCTTTCAACATTTTTTTCTTGCTTTTGTCTTCTTTAGACCGGTGCAAGTGCAAAAAAGCTAAGCCAACTCTGGCAACATATCTGAGCAAAAACTACAGCTATGGTAAGTTATCTGAGGAAACCTTTCATATTGGGATTTAGGATGTTAGAAAACCAGCTTTACTAGTCAGCAAGAGGAGGGTTGGTGATTTTTCTAGTTAATTATTTGAAATGTAGCTAATGTAATAACTATAATATACTTACTTGTCTGGGTAAATCTAGTAAAACAAAGGTGAATTACCCAGATGAGAAGAGTGATATGGATTAGATTACATAGTTATCCTCTGGAACCTACTTATTTTGGTCCTGCTCAGACAGGACAGTGTACCCTTCTTCTACACTTACACAAGTTTCATTGTTGCAGCAAGGAGAGTGGCCCATGAACTTGCTATCCGAGGTCTAGAGTTCTAGGAATTAAGATCTCTCCATGTATTTTTTATTTATAAAAACTATAAAGAAATTGTTGGAATATGTACTGGAATTGTTAGAATATGAATCATAGTACTTTGGGTAGTGACAAAGTAGTGACAAGCAGTGACAAAGGTTGAATACCCTCCTTTGTTATTTGAACCTGTTAACATTTTCTTTAATTCTATGGTCATCATTTTAAAGTAAGCCTAATTAAAAATATTTTCCTCTAAAATATCAATTTAGGCTACATTATTTTTTTCTTAAAATATTTTTGAAGTAACACATTTAGGGTGAATATTCACTTTATTTGCTAAATTAATTTTCACATTTTAAATTAAATTTTCATATAATAAAAATCATCTATATGCAGGCATACATGAATGTAGGTAAACCGCAGTATTTAAAAGTCTAAAGAAAGAACGTGTTATTTAGGTTGTTCAATTTGAGAATCACAAAGTCAGTGTGGGGTAATTCAACCAAAAAAATACACACATTATCATTTCTGGTATCATTTTTACTCATTATAACCTTTTTTTAAATAGTTATTAGCTTCATCTGATTTTGGTCCCTCATCTAACACTAGTAGCCTTTGTTTACCATCTAAACTTCACTTTCTTGCTGTGCTCTGGGGTTCATGCCTTGTAACTGCTTTGATGATGAAACCATTTTCTATTTCAGTCCTTCATAAACAAGCTTTCTAGGATAGAATCCAAGACAGATTCATACTAAACTGATTATAACTCCACAGGAGGCAGTGAAGTAAGAGAGCAAAAAAGCCAGAATCCAAAGTATGATCAGGCACAGTTACACTAATAGCCATATAATAACAGTCCTACCTGTGCTTCTGGTGGACCTTATTTTAACATTTGAAGGACTGAGAATAGTTATCTTTCTCTGGAACAGAGACATCGGATGAGTGATTGAATCATACAAACTTGAAAGTGGCTTCTGAGTTTGAGATTATATGATTCTCTCTTCGAGTCACATAAGGCAGGGTCTAAACAAAAATTTGCTTTTTTATGAAATTTTCATAAACATTCTATATAACTAAATTTCCTGATAGGTTTCTGAAAAATAAGTCAAAATTTAGACTTTTAGGGCTGAGAAGGAACTATGGGAGTCTCTATTAAAATCCTATCTGTAATCCAACCAGGAGTAGATCTCAAACTAAGTCTGCTTGTGCTTATACTTTACAGTACGACTTTGAATTAGCAACACAATATTGACAATAAGGGAGACCTGGCATATAGCTTTTTATAGATAAATCTTAGCAGATGTTTGTGTAGGCTATTTGCCTGCATTTGAACATTGAGCATGGCCATCATTACAGGAGTGATTCTTTAAGCGAGGCTCAGGAGTTGGTGTGACTTGAATGACCCAGCCAGATTTTTCTCCAAAGGCTACAACAACACTCGTATCAATTTTTAAATTGCAGTTATTCATGCCAAAATAAAAGCTGTGCAGAGGAGTGGCTGTAATGAAGTAACCACAGTGGTGGATGTGAAAGAGATTTTCAAGTCCTCATCACCCATCCCTCGAACTCAAGTTCCGCTCATCACTAACTCTTCCTGCCAGTGTCCTCACATCCTGCCCCATCAAGACGTCCTCATCATGTGCTATGAGTGGCGCTCACGGTAGGCATGCAGGGGCAGAAAAAACTGCACACTAATTACAAAAACATGTATCTCATTTAACAGTCATGATTTTTCATAAATGATACCAACAGGTCTTTTTTTAAAAGTAGTTTTAATAAATGCCTCTGTTGGGAGATATAATAACCTAAATATCACTTAATTCTTTATTTAAATGGACTCTAAAAATCAATTCAGAATTTCTTAAATGATTTCAAAAACTTACAATAAATTATTTTCAGTAAAAACAATTATTTTCAAATCAGTAAAATTAAAAAAATTCTCTCTAATGACTTACAGATCAGGTAAAGATAACTATTTGAGACTACAGTTCTACACAATTCCCTTTGACACACTTAAGCTTGCAATGTTTGACAGAGCATACCAAACTCATGAGCACATACATGTGTATCTCTAATTCAGAGTAGTGTATTTCTCCTCACAGTTCTTTAAACCTCAGCATCTTTTTCTATATATTAGTGCATTCCTTATAATGTGAAAATAAAACATTTCTCTACATTCCAGGATGAGCCCCATCATTTGCTGGAATATAGTTCTCTTGAAATTACTTATTTTTATGTAACAATCTTTCTCTTGGATTCTTTGCCATTCATGCTCATTTGTCTACTGGATACAGTTCAAGAGAAAGCAAAACAAAAGCAAACCATCCTATAAAGGCCGCCTTATGTAATAACTTAGTGTACTTTCTGTCAGTACTTAGTTCACTCCTACACCACAGATGCTGCCTTTATCTTGACCTTTAAACTGTCTTATTCATAGCTTAGAAGCTGAATGAGTGTTTCTAGGCTGGGCTGTTGTATGATGTTTGAATCTGACATCAGGTCATAATAGGGCAGAAGCCTCCAGCCAACAAGCCAAAGGAAAAAAGTAGCACTTTTAAAATGAGTTTTCTGCCACCCAGATTCTTTTAGATTCTAACACTCATGCACGTAGCAGTTGGCAGTCAAATGCAATATAAACAACAGGATTTTATTAACAAGGAAAATTATCCAGTAAAACAGAAAGTCAAAAAGTCCTTACTGCTACAAGTGATCAGTTATCTTACCCTAGTCACCATTTTTAATCCCAAAGTTCCCAAAAACACATGCCCAAGATGGTGCCCTTTGCCCCTCCAAACCTGAGGCAGGGACTTTGCAAAATCCAGTCTTTCTTTTCCATCTTCTCTTTGCTTCTCTCACCAGTGTTCCAAGCCGCTCAACTTCTCCAAGTTTCTTCAAACTTTTTCAACAAATAATGATGCAAAATCAGCTTTCCAAATTCCTGGCTTTCTCCAGGAACCAGCTTTCCATGCCACCTTGCTGCACACACACTTCCTTCTCCAGCCTGCATTCAGAGCATCTGACCACATTCACCAGGCCTGCCCTCAGCATCCCCTGGTTACCCCCTAGCCGGCCATTCTGGCATCCGATTGTACACCAGCTACTCCCCTGCTGACAACTCTATCAAAATGGCTGCTCCTCACCACCATCTCATTATTCCAGGGGTCTTCCACCCGGCTTGGCCACTCAGCCTCCTCCTTACGGCCTACCATTCTTGTGTCTCTCCCACCTCTCTCTGGGTTCTCCCTTCATATGCCCTTTTTGCATTTCTATTTCTTCCTTTGGGTCTTTCTCTCAGACCCCGCCTTCCAGGACAGTATGACACCCAATACAATTTTCAACTATTTCACTACAGAGGCCCTGGTTGCTAATCCAGATGAGCCACCCCATATCAAATCCACTACAGTACTAGATTCAGTTCTAAGGATGATGCTTGCTAGTTTTCAGATTCTATATGGAAAAGAGAATGGATTATGAATAGATTAAGAAACATCTTTTATGTCATTCTTTCTGTTAGCTTATAAACTTTAATAAAATTCTTTTCAAAGATCAGAGGAAAATAATTTTGGGTGATTGGGACTTATATTTTCACAAATGATACTAATGATAATTAGGAAGAATAAATTGGTAAGAAGAGCATATAAAGAAGATTTTAAAAATAAAAGGATGAGGAAAAAGTCTGCCTTCTGAGATGAAAAACTTGTGAAATATTTTTTAAATTAATTCTAATGTATCATAAGACTTACATTATGAAGGAAATATGGCAAGTCAACTGAAAATTAATATTATTTTGTAAATGTCAATATTTTGCTGAAAAACTACTTATTTTCACTTTATATCATGCTACAAAATACATTTTAAATGGGTCAAACATTAAAAAAAAACTATTTAATAAGCAAAATAATGAATATCTACTCTGAGTGGCAGAATTCTTTGCAAATATAAAAGTAGTATCAGATATTACTAGGGAAAATGTCATTGCAAAATCTGACCACAATAATATTGTATATATAAAAATCACACATGAAAAAGAAAGACAAATAAAAATTGAGAAAAATATTTGAGAACCTTATTCTAAAGAGTCAATATAAATTTATATTCAGAACATTAAGACTACAACATATAAATATGTGACATAAATTTAAATAGGCAAGTTCCATTCAAAGAAACATAATAGCACTAAATTTTTTTATCTTTTTAATTCTCCTATCCAAAATTTTTTCCATTTTTTATAAGTCTTAATGTTAGAGGATTGAATAAAAGTTCAAGAACTTTGAAAAAATGGGCTACTATGTACTGAAAAGCATAAAAAATAGTGTCTGACTAATTTTACTTTGTTCTCAGGAAAATAATAAGGATAGGCAATGCAACACACTGTTTAGATCATTATATCTAAACAAAAGAGGCTGATTCAATGGTAAAGAAATGGTTGGAAATGGATATTCAGAGATATATTACATGGTTATTAAAGTTATGTCTTGAATTCTAGTAATGTAATATAAAAAAGAAATGGATAGTGGGTTATAAACATAGAGTGATCAAAAATATATAGAGGAATAAGGAAGAATGAAAAGAAATATATAAAATATAAATCATGGATATGTGGATTGTGGAGTTTTGTTACTGAAAAATTCTGATTTTTAATATATTTTTTGTTATTTTGAAAGTTTTATTTTCATAATTAAAGGAATTGCTGGTTGATAAGTTACTTTTTTTCAGGATGATGCTTCTTGAAAATTGTTTGGTTGAAAAATGGAGAGATCAACTTAGTAAAAGATCAACAGTAAGTATGATTTGCAGTACAATTAATATGTATTTAAGTGCATGTAAAAATTTTCTATGGATGTTTGGGAATTCTTTATATTCTTTAATTTCCAGGCCATCATTGGACCCAGCAATATTTACCTCCTCAATTAGTAGTTAAGTTTAGCTGTTCTCACTTGAAATTTTTATTCTATCTTCAACATCAATGATAATTTGGTTGTATTCAGTACTTATTCACATCTTACTTCCAAATTAAATTAATTTTTTTGTTTATGTGTTATATTGCATTTATGTTAGCAAACAGTCCCTTACTCAAACAGAATCAGTATTTCCTGGTGTAAAAACAGACACAATCAGGCAGTGAGGTTATAACTAGCACTAAAACATACCATCCCCATACCAAGTAGAATGTTTCCTTGTATTTAAAATAAAAAACTTTTGTGAAAATAATGAATATGTAAAAAGTAAAAATTATTTTGTGACAAGATGCATGATTTTAGTGATAACGTCATAGAAATATTGTTAATTCATTTAGGGGAGTTAGAACTCATTTTTGCCCAGGGATGTGAAATTATTCCAGAACTAAAGAAATAAGAACTTACTAATGCATCCTCTCTCCTGAAAATGTTTTTAGATATGCTCAGAATTTGTATTTTCAGACTTATAAAATGCACTATTAATGGCCATATTCTCATGGCTTGTATGACTGAAAATTTTGGGACAAGGCAAAGAATATATTACCACTGACTCCTGGAGATGATGAGTACTACACAGCTTCTCCTACTCTGTGTGCTTCTGAATAATGAACCGATTTATTGTTACATCCAAACTAACAACTTAGGCATGCTTAATCTTACCCAGAAGAAAATTCTAGTGAATTGGTCATAGGTTTCTAGGATTGCAGTAGATTAGATGCACTCCTACAGAGGACAAGTCCACCACAAAGAATTGAAAATGTTAAGAGAAAAGAAAATTTTCAAAAATCATAACTATTTGGCACATTGGTTTTCGCAGCAACTATTCCAATATATTTGAGTAAGAATTTGAAAATATTATCACCACATAGTAGCAATGTACAAAAATAAGTTTATTTGTTTAAAGTAGACTAGAATTGTGCCCCAGCAGAGTAAGGATAGTTATTCATCTCATTGTATTTATAGAGGCAAGAGCAACAACGGCTGACTTACGGTTGTGCTCACACCTTTTTTTTTTAGAATTTCTGTTTTTTTTAAATAAAAATGTTATTGATTTTCCACTCATTCACAAAAATGTGTGGTTGAGAGAACAGCTTCACATCTCAATTGGTACACATGCTTCTCTTGCTCTCCATCAAAGTTCCCTTGAATCCTACCCCCTCTTTTCCCTTCTCCTTCACCCTCTCCCTACTGGTAACAACTATGGTTTCTACAGAGTCTAAGAGTTATTTTTGTTGTGTTTTCATGCTCAAACTTTTGCCCGGTAAAATATACTCTGCCAAGTTATTATAAAACATAATGTCTATTCAGGTAGACTCACTTTTTATGTTTACATGTAACTATTTAAAAATAATATTTAATATTTATGTTGTAAATATTAAGAAAATACTTTCTATCAAGGGAACAATTTCCACTTCCCATTGGCTCTGGGTATATGTGGTGTGTGGGTAGGGCTTTATTATTATTTTTTTTTTTGCCCATTCAAACCTTTTGGAAGGCTTTATTGTGTAGGAATGTCACATTATAGAACCTATGCCAAAAAAATGGAATAGGGCACTGGGTTCTAGAATTAGACCAGTGACCTTGAATGTCAGCTCTGACATTCATCTACTATGGACCTTCTGTTCCTAATCTGGGTGTAACCCTCTGCAAATATGCTTATTTTCTGGTTATGACAATGGTGTCCATCTAGAAGGGCTTGTGAATTTCAATGAAATGGAAATATTGAAATGTTAAAACTTCCTTGTCACCGGCACAGTGGCTCGTGCCTGTAAGCTTCAGCCTATGAAGCAGCA
>PVHY01008048.1:26637-63935 GCA_004024945.1 Uropsilus gracilis
ACCTAGTCTCAAAAAAAAAAAAAAAACAAAAACAAACAAACAAACAAAAAAACTTCCTTGTCTATATAAGTAGCATTTTCCATATCATCTGATACATGGTAAGCTCTCAACAACATAACTGTTGACATAATTTAGTAGAGTCAGATTTTTTTTAACTCGTAATTTAACAACATAAAGAGGTGAAATATATTTGATGAATTATTTCAATTGTCTCCCAGCAGTGGGAAGAGAGGCTTCAGGAACAGCGGAGGACAATTCAGGACAAGAAGCGAACAGCAGGTCGCACCAGTCGTAGTAACCCCCCGAAAACAAAGGGAAAGCCGCCTGCTGCCAAATCAGCCAGCCCCAAGAAGAACATTAAAGCTAGAAGTGTTCAAAAGAGAACAAACCCAAAGAGGGTGTGACCTAAGTGCTTTCCACAATGGAGACTTCCCCCTTGGTGAAGCCCATCCCTTAGAAGACAACTGCAATACCCTTCATAGACACATCTTGCGGTACTTTTCTCAATGATATACTTCAATTTTTCTTTCAAATCATCGCAATCCATAATGGTATGTTTGCCCTTTGGGATGAAAGGTAATATGAAAACTAATTGGAAAACAAACGGACAAAAACTATGTGCATAGTCCTGAACTCACCATGTAAGCAAAAGGTGCTTTTGTTCTTACAGTTTGACCTAATCTGTGCCTTGTAAAATAAATGTCATGTTACAAACAAATACCTAATATTTTTATAATATACCTTTTTCAGTTTGGCTTGTTGCTAGAATGCTAGCAATGTTGTGAAATATGATTGAAAATATAATGCTTGTAAGAAGGAAAATTAGAATAGATGTTTCAAGATCTTTGTGTTTGCTGTTAGCAGAAAAATTTCTGTGATGTAAGAGAATTTTTGAATATAGAAAAGCAGGATATGGAAAGTGGTAGTTGTTTTTTTTTTTCCACAAAGATGCCTTTCTGCTCTGTTTTTAGCTAGAAACCTCTAAGAAACTAAATGATAAATAAAGGAAACAGGCAGATAGATAATGTCTTGTTTCTTATTCTGGTTACCTTGTTGTGTGTGTGTGGGGAAAGTGGGGGGAGTCTAATTTTTATATCCACAATGCTTCACATGCTTCTTTTAAGTAGCACCAGAGACAGATTTTAGTCTACCCTCGACTTTATACCTGAGTATATGTGGTGCTCATCTGGCTTAAAGGAAGTCTAGGTATCTTAATATAAGTACTGATTGCTAGTGCTCACAGGACACCCTGGGCCTGAGGTTGGAAGGGTCAGGACTCCAAAGGCCCTGGTTTCCAGCATGCTGGGGCACTATTGCCATGCACCAGCTCTGTGTCAGGAAATGGCACTAGTAATCCTTTTAAACCCACTACACAAGAATGCAGAGGAGCAATCAGTGAGGTTAAGAGCAGGAGTGTAAAACTTCAGTTTACCTCTGTCCCAGTTTCTCAGTTACATGCTGCATTCCCACAAGGTTCAACTCGCTTCATCTGTAGCCTTAAGGACACAGAAGAGCAATGAGTGGGTAAGTCAGGGGGAGTGGAGAAATAAGGTAAATTAAAAAGCTGATACAGCAGCCATCTCCTCTTAAAACCATGTCTCTCCCCACAGTGCTTTTCAGGGGTTAGTGCTAAAAGTATCTCTCTCCCCACAGTGCTTTTCCAGGGTAGTGAGTTATAGGAATCTAATAGATTGTTCCCACACAAGGTATGAATAAAATACTTGGGATGTGTTTCTGCTGTTTAAAAAGTCTGCTGTTTGTCTTTATCTTACTGTTAATTTAGTTATTTTATATTCCACATGTTAGTGACACTAACCCTTGATAGCGGACTAAGCACCTAAGCACCAAGGTGGGGAGAGGTAAGGACTAAGAGGAAAAGAAGCAGTGTCCTATGGTGGCAGAATGTGGGTGAGTTGGTGGTGGGTGCACTATGGTAGTAAGGGGGTATCCCAATATTACTTCAGTTAAAAATTAATTATAAAAAAGTCAATATTTGATGTGACTACAAAGCACAAAGAATATATGTATATATATTTTTAAAAGTACTTTTGTCCTTACAGAGACAGCTGTTTAGTGTAGTATCCTGCTGAAGGGACTTAGGAAAAGCTAGCCTAGCTGTGTCCTCAGAAAGGTAGGAATTCTGTGTATGTGCATGGAGGGTGAGGGGAAGAGGTTAGAAATTCTTCCATGGAAATAGAAAAATGACTGTGTAAAACCTTTTTTCTTAAGTGCAAAACAGAATACAGTAAGTTTGGAGATGACTTTGAAAATTTAAGGACTATTTACTTTGAGTATTTAGCTGATACCCGAACAATGTTACAGAAAAACTGACTTAGGCATATTGATCAGTTTGATTAGCCAGCCAATGGGTTATTTTGTATGAAAAAATTTGAAATGAGCATTAACATAGACTAAGACTGATACTACAAGTATAGAAGTGATCTTTCCTTTTTCTCCTTTAGATATTTTCTCCATCTACATACAAGTGAGAGGAGATAAATATAAATAAATAGAAAACTGAAGATCTATCTATTAATACTATCTATTAAATACAACTTATTTGATTGTTGGTTACTTTAATCAGAAACACAAGTTAATCTGGGATATGCTTTTCAACAAATTTCATAATTTAGGACAACTTGGGGGCATTGTAAAATTATGTTGGTCTTTCAACAATACAGAAAACATTTTCTATCACTCATTTAATAAATATACAAAATAAAATCTCACATATTCCCACTCACTATTATGCAGTACATAACTGTACTGCAATACTCACTATTAATCTTTGGTATATCATTTTTCAAGTTGCTCTTATGCCTTTCCTTTATATAATGATTTGAGAAAAATACTAGGAGCTTAGTATACTTATGATTTCAAAACCTGCTTTCTTCACTGAGTCTTCTATTAAGATTAGTTTTCTTATGATAAAGTGGAATATACATATATTTGCATATATATATGTGCTGTTGTTTTCCATGAGATATAGTACTCAGCCAATCCTAGAAATTCAAGGTTTTTTTTTTTTTTCTTAACTGAACATATTGAAAAACTGAGTATCTGGATAATTAATATCTAGGTACAGCCTTAGTAATTTCTTTGGGATGTGTCCCTTGGTGTTTCAGTAACATAAAACCAAACTATTAGCGGTACTATTCACTATCACTATAGAGAGAGAATAATAGTTTGACTTCTGACATATTTACTAATAATATTTCTAGTGGGAAAATGTTTTCTGAAAAGTATTTCACCTTGAGAGCTATTGTGTCATTATGACAGGAATACCAAACGAGATTTTGTCAACTTTGTGATTTAACTGATAAGGAAGAAACATTACCCAATCAATGGAGAATCAGGGCAGCACATCCACCTTAATCTCAGTGCCCCACAGGAGATGTTTGAAACAACTCCCATTTTTATTCAAACAAAGTAGAAGAAGAAATGATTTAATGAAGTAACAAAAATGTCAAAATTACTGACCAAATGTCTAAATTAATATTTTGGTGTGAAATCTTTCTCCTTTTTGGAGATAATGCTTCATGAACATCTTTCATGTGTAAGTAGAAAATTGCATCTTTCTCACAACTGCATAGCATGTATATTGGGTTTTTTTGCTAGTGACTTGTGGGAATGGATTTTTAAATGTGATTCCTCAAATATGACAGGGTAGGACAGAATTTTGTGATGCATATAATTTTCCACTATTATTGAATTTTCTGTACCAGAAATAAAAGGAACACAAAATAATTGAAAGTATAAATGCTCTTGTTGCTTTATGTTATGAATATGTGTTACTTCAATAATTAGAAGATATTGTAAAAATGAGGAGGGAGAGGAGAAACAAAGGAGATGAAATATGTAACATGGCTTTAAACCATGTAGACATATAAACATAAAAAACTCCTCCTTACTGATTATATATATGTTAGTCTGGGTCCTCAGTGAAGCAGGTAACAAAGAGTTCTAAATTAAATGTTGAAGGATCCTATACCTATGAGCGAGAATGAGAAGTGAGTTGAATAGCCTGGAGAGCCACCAGAGAGTGGGAACGGGGAAATATGATTGGTGGAAATATTTTAGTGTAAGGGCAATTTCAAAGTGTAAGGGTACCTCACAAAGACAGTGGAGATCCTTGAGCTGAGTATGTCCCCTTGGAGTCCCTCATCTCCAGGGGACACTGCCTTAGCAGCTTGTCAATGCCAGTGACTGGAACAGCCTCCTGCTGCTCAGTCTTTGTGCAAAGGCAGCAGTGGATTTCACACCATTCTTTGGCTAACTGGTCAGTTATGATTACCATAGTTGGAGTTTGTGACTCACACAGCACGTAACACAACATGACAATCATAAATATATTGAAATCTTACCACTCTAATGAAACTTACTTTTCAATATAACCTATAAAGTGATGAAGTAAATTATCTGTCAACTTCAGTAGCTATTATCAATACACAGTTTGAATCTCTAACAACCAAAACCTTTTGTCTTCATTTTTTTGTCTTTTCTGTTTTATTTCAAATGTATTGAAAATGGGCTAATTATAGCTACGAGATCACCGTATTTATTCTTCTAAGCCAGAGAGTCATTATCTGCTAGGATGTGAGGAAACATTTCTAAAAGATAATGGCAGTAACAAAGTCTATGATGCGTAATTTTGCCGTTACAGAGTTGGACAGCATGAGTGTAAGTCTAACTGAAATAGTCACATGAGGAGTTTTATAATTAAATAAACCTAAAATAGGTGGCTGTAATATCTAAATTAGAAACATAACACTATGTTCTGAATCACATTAGTGATAAATTTTGTAGAGAACAAAGAACATACTATATTAGTAATTAATTTTAGCTAACAGAAAAAACTTGTAACTAGACAGGTGATTCCTAACCTTAAAAACTGTAATGTCATGAACAGTACAATGAGATGTAAAGGACTGAGGTTAAGCAAAAAATGGTATTATGAGTAAAATTCCATCAAGGTACTGAAGAAAATCTAAACTGCTATTTTCAAATTAAACTGTTTGCTTTTTTAAATTTACTAACATTTTTAGTCTTCTAATAATTTAAAATTTATTATATTATTGAAATATTTCAGTTACATAAAAATCACATTGACAGTTGCTTAGCAGAATTTCTTCTTTTATTAAAAGCACTTAAAAGATCTGGCATTGAAGTTCATCTAAAATAGCTTCTAAGGGTGAGCAACTTCAGGAGAAGCATCAGAATCAGGGAATTCATTCCTGTAAAGCAGTTAGAGTACCAAGAGAATCCATAAAATAGAGCATAGAATATTTTAGGAGAACCATCAGTTTTCATTTTCAACCAGGCATCAGTAGAAATGGAGGAGGGGTAAGGAAAGGGATGCTAGAATGAATTAAGTTCTAACCAACCATGCTTCAGTTTTCCTGTCTTTGGGGGTTGAAGGGACTAAGGTCAATCAAAGGAACTCTTATTTCAGGCCATGGTGTATGACGGGGCCAATGCTAAATGATAAGGTCTATTCTGTATGTTGGAATTCAAGAAACAGGCTTAATTCCCATCTCCTTTTGCTCTTGGGAGAGAAGTGTTTTCCTCTCAGGCATGCTTTCTGCTTTCTGAGTCACTTTCTGAATTTGCCTTTGAGTTAGTCTCACATTTAATCATAAAGTACCTTTAATTGTCCTTAGAAATCTCAGCCCAAGCTGTGCCCACTGATTTTACAGTCCTCAGTTTCCTTCGCCTCAACAGCCTAGGGTATATGTTTTTCATCTAAAGTTCAGTTGAGGTTCAACATCAGCTCATTTATCTGGCACCCTGACAACTTCTTAACATTGTCTACTAACAAAAATATAATTCCAAGTACTGCCAAAATGAGCCCCATTTACCTGTTTTGTGCTACATCCATCCACTAAATTTAATCCCTTCAAGACCAACACCAACACAAATTAATATATACTTCATTAAAAGACATATAACTATGTCTTTGAATACTAATTATTAGATTTCTGACCACTTACCTCAAAGTTAATTCTATAATCAAAAATAAATGATTTTTATGTCTTAATTATAAAATCCTTGACAAATACATACATGTATGCAGACAACTGAGTAAAGCATGCCATCTGTTGGTGAAATGCATTATTAATTTTAAGACAGCTCGCTGTTTCTATGTGTTTGATATCTGGACTATTCCCGAAGCAATAACTGTGTGCCTCTTAACACCTCATTTTATAGAACTCAAATATTGCTAGGCAAGTAAAGTCAGCAGCTAGTAACATCTGTTTTGAAGGAGTGGGGAATGTGAAGAAAGCAAGGAAGATCAAAATATTTATACTGCTGTGGACAAAGAAAGCCAATGTGAAAAACACTAATGAATAGTTTACCCTAATTTCTTTTTAAATGCATTTGAAGAAAAATTAAGAAATAAACTTACTGATAACTCACATGTAGTTTGAGTTATCAACATATGTAGTTTGCACAATTCAACAATACAGATGAATATTCACAGGTGTAATTCTAAAGCAGTGTCAGGAAACTAGAATTTTGAGCTGAGAAATAGAAATAGAAAACTAAATAACCAAGAGGTTATGTCAGCAAGATATCAGAGTAAGAAGTTCTGGAACACACTTCCTTACTAACTTACCAACTCAGCAACAACTCACAGATAGCTCCTCTTGGTGAGAAATTCAAGCTTTAAGTGAAAAACTTCTATACTCCAGGTAACCATGAAATCAGACTCAACAAAACTGGTAGAGAGAGAAGGGGTACCTCCTGGCTAAAGTCTATGTCCCCTAACCGGAATCTAGGCTCCAATCAAAACAGTAACTCTTGACTGCAGAGTTCCAGAGAACTGGTTTCTGTTTTGTTATTCTTGGAGCTAAGATGGGTCCATCACAACTTAGCTGCTTGGGGAAAAACAGAAGTGGCAACTTGGGGTGATAAACATCACACTTCCCCTTTTTACTGAGTGCAGTGAGAGCAGATAAATAAGTAGAGGTTTCCAGACCATATGTCCCATACAGAAACAAGGACATATGGGGTCTGGTTCTAACAACCACTCAGCCTTTGTGTCGGGGCACAATTCTATGGGCACCCACTTGTCCCAGGCAGAGGTTAACTGGATAGGATGATTCTAGATGGCATGAATGTCTGAGGTTGGGTGCAGTGTAAGCATTCCCCATTGCTTTCTCATTATTGCTCTGGAATCTGATCTGGAGCACCCAGTTGGGGAGACTCCACATGTGAAGAATCTGTACCATCACATTCAAGTCAGCTGCTAGAACTATCCAGCTACATTTTCATGAGCTTGCTCTTTGAAAATAAAGACAAAAGTAAGTTTGATGGAAAAAGTTCACTTATCTTACCCTCCACCTCCCAAATTGCCCAAGACAGAAAAGTTTTTAAGTTTTCCATCAACTACCAAATAGATTCCATCTACATATATATTATATAGCTATGTCTCCCCAATAAATACCTCTTTACCAAGTAATAGAAATGATTGGCTTTTACTCTGTGATAATGATGATCCCTTCTATTATCATACAGCGCCCACAGGTAGAAAGTTTCAAATTTTCAAACATTTAGAAAATAGAGTGTGACTGCTGGATGAGATTTTGAGCCTTCAAAGTAGAAAAAAGAGAGGTGTGAGGAGAATAATGGCAGGAGATGGTATCATTTCAGTGACACAAACAGCTTCACACCAAATTTGTAAACTCAAAGGTATCTATCTCCTTTGTTCCACTGAGTCTGAGATCCCTGCATCTGCTCAGCTTGGCTTTGATGCCTTAAACCTGCTAGGAGCAGCACAGGGTGTCTGGCAGGAAATAGAATTTGATTCAGGAATACAGGGAAGAAGAAAATAATAAAGTGTTTTTGTACTTTAATTTTCCTCAGGATTCTCAAACTCTGGAAATAGACAATTAATGGATTCCATTGCATCATAGATACTAGATGCTCCATGGACAGCATTTTTCAAAATACTAACTCCAAAGTGGGCTCGGATAGAATCTGGAGACAGTAACTTTGCTTCCTCTGGGTCTGTGGGACCCATCAATCGTCTCCATTCTGAAGTAGCATTCCACTTGGTCAAAATCATGACCACAGATGTACCCCTGCAAATAATAATGCTTTCAGTTACTGTTTACAACTATAAACAGTGTATATATGGCTAGCCAGAATGCCTTCATTTTTTGTCCTCATCAAGTGTTATGTGCCCCCCCCCATTTCCCATTTCTCCCTTTTCCAACAGCTTTTGTGCTTGAAGAGTACAGTAATATACTTTGAGGACTATATGCCAGACACTGTTGTCAAGTAGTTTCAACATATTAATTATTTAGCCCTCACAATTTAAACTATGAAGTAGACCTATATTATTATTATTCCCATTTATGGTTAGGAGACAGAGGGGCAGAGTAGGTATGATGACAAATCAGGGATTTAAAAGAAAGATTTAAAACTAGAAGGTCTCTCTATTTAATGAGAAGAATTAAGGAAACAGAAAAGATGAAGGGAGGGAGAGAGAGTTGAGGAAGGAAGGAAGGGAGGGAAGGAAGGAGAAAAGGAGAAAGGGAAAGGAGGAGATAAAGAGGTAAAGAAGGAAGGAAGAGGGGGATAGGAAGGTAAGGAAGGAAATGGAAAACATGTGAATCCCAAATATCAACAGAACATTATTTCTAATGAATGAAATGTTTTCACAAATGTTTCCATTTTCTCAACATTTCTATAATGAACATTGACTATATTTTTCATTAAAAGAACTATATATAAGTAACTTACTCAGAAAGCATTTCCAATAGATCTTTATAAAAACTCTTTCCTTTTATTTTTTCATAAATTTTTCCTACTTGCTCTTCAGTTAGTAACAGTTCTTTTGCCTGTGTTAAATCAAATCCATCCTCCTTAATACGTTTTATGATCTCCTCTAGGAAAACAGATAATTGGTAATCTTGCCAATTGCCTCTATTTCATATTGATTAATATAATTAGGAAAAGAGATAATTTTACCTGATTCTATGGTTTATATACTAAATTAAACTGAAATTAAAAAGAACCTGAGTGATAATGAGAAATTGAGATGTTCAATACCTGAAAACTACCTTTGCAGAAACCATCCAATGAACTATATAAAAGGGGTTAGAAAGGAACCTGTTCTTAAAGATAAAGGCATGTCTTCACTTCCATGGTATAGGTGTTAAGGAATTTCTTGCTAGATGTGGATTGAAGGGAAGAGCCTGTTTGAAACTCTTCTCCCTGAAGTAGTAAGGCACCATTGAAGGAATTAAATAAAATAAATCATAAAAAATTCTTATCATTAGCCTAAGCTTTGGAGATTGCATTCACTGAACCAACTGAGAGAGTGAGCACTTCGTGATCAAGCAATCTTTTCTTTGCTCCATTGAAAACTTTATAAGTGCTCTGCTGACAAAAGCCAAGTATGATTATAATGAAGAGAAAGACTAAGAAAGTTCAATTTCTTCTGGAAAAGATGTAGCCAGAATCAGTTTGAAGAAAGATGCCATGGAAATAAATGTGACTAGAGCATAAGCATTTCCTTCAGATATTGTATGGACATACTATAAAGAGTAATATATCTGTAAGCTAATATATATGATCAATAAAAAATAAATTAAAAATGGAACCACATATTTGAGTAAACTTTAACCTCTCTCTGCAAGTTAGAAATGACTTTCAGAATGACTGGTGCTTGGATTATGGGAAAAAAAGATGTGACCAGGGAAAAAGCAAAAAAAAAAAAAAAGAACAACGCATACACAATAAGCAATGCATGTTCAGTTTAAAGGTGATAAAGAAAATGGTAGCATTTTGGACATGAAGTTAGCTAAGTAAATAGCAGATGGATTATAAATAACTGTACTTTAGGAAGGAATTTAGACTTTTCTCTGAGGGCAGTGTGAAACATCTAAAGCATTCTAAACAGGAAAACATGCAGATTTACTCTAAAGAAAGGTGATTTCCTTTGCAGAATGACAGAAAAATTAGGATAAAGTCTTTGGAAGGAGTCCATAGACATAGTAAAGACTAGTGCTGTCTTTGCAAGGTGTTACTTCTCAGGACAGGAGGCATCTTGAAAAGGAAAATTTCCTTGAATTGTGTGGGGAAGCACGTGACAGAGATTAATGTGCTATAAAAATAGAGAACATTGCAGAAAAAAGATTCACATAATATTTCATGTTAATATATGTATGAAGAAAAAAATCATCTCACTCAACTTTTAAAAAGACTTCAACAAAATTTGATGCTAATTTTATTACAAGGAAAAAGAGATGGATAGGTAAGGAAGAAGGGAGAAAGCAAATATGAAAAAGGTTATTTGTTGAAATTAATTAGCGGTATAGGACTGATCCATTGCATTATTCTCTTAACTTTTCTGTATTTTGAAAATTTTCACAAAATGTAGAGGAAAATAAATACAATGACTTTTTTCTTAAAGTACCTACCTCTTTCTTTAGGTTGGACATGTGGTTTAACTAGTGCAAAAGTGACTTGAGGAGGAAAGAAATGCTGTATTTCCCTTTCAGCAGCTTCTAATGAATCACTTCCATAGAACTGATTAATAGGCAAACTTTCCGTTGCAAATTGTACACATAAACTTTGAAATAGAATCAAATTAAAATTGCTGCAGCATTATGAAATATAGCAAAATATAACAACCATTTATACAAAGCCTTTAAGTTTTATCAAGCAATTACTGCTTATCTTTGACACAGGAAAAGGAAGCAATACAGAGAGACTTAAGGTAGGTACACTACTTCCTTTCAAGTTATTGAGAACAAAAGGCATGAACATTTAAATAATTATGATAATGATAACTAAGAAGGAAGAAATGGATGCTGTGGTGCAGTGTAAAAGCACAGAATCCTAGTTATACTGCTTGCTCACTATGGGATATTGAGCAATAACATACTTCTCTGTATTTTAGTTATCTTAGATATTAGTATAATAAAAACTGATTTGGAAGATGATTGTGAGGATGCAACAGTCAATATGTTTGAAATATGTCTTCCATATTAAGCTCTCAATAGACATTCCATCCCCTTCGTTCATTATTACATTTTTGTAGGCATAAGAAATGGCATTTGACTCTACTGAAAATGTCAATGGAAATTGAGAAAAATGATGATTTTGAGATATTTTCCATTTATTTTACAAATATATGTATTACTCCATATTCAGAAAGAATTAAATAAGTCCCATGAAAAGAAAATTGGCAGCCATGATAAGAATCCCACCTGTTTGGATAATATTCTATGGCTTCTTCCACAGTGCTTGGTCCTATTAACTCCTTCCAGTATTCTAGTCCATTGTCTCTTAATAAAACCAGAGCTAGAGATGGACCACTATTAGGAAAGAAAAAATAAGTTCATGAAAGTATGGCTCTGTAGCTAATTATATAGAGGCAATAAAATGCACTTATTAAATGCATGAAAAACAACAGAAACAATCCTTTTAGCAAGAGCCTGAAATTAATTCTCATTGTTATAAGCTTAAGACATTTATAAAAGGATAAAAGCAGAGAAAGGAAAGGAAGAGATGTAGTTTTGACAGAACGGTTCCTATATTGCTCCCATACTCTAGATGATTTAGATACCTTTGCTGACATCTATCTCAATTGCTCTTTCACTTTCTTTTATAAAAATCTTCTGATTTCAAGTACCTCATTCTTCTAGCACCAGTGATCTTGAAGATAATTGAAGCCCTTGAGAGTCAATAAATTCCCTGCTTGGACTTGATCTTCACATCTTTATTGTTGGCACTCAAACTGGGCTCTAGCAACTTGACCTGAGATCTTCCCTTTACTTCAACAACACTCAAGAAGGACTAGAGAAGACCAGCAGTTGAGAAGAGAATTGAGATAGAAAGATTACAGAGTAGACTTGGGAACATATTTACAGAATAGAGAGGAGGCTTGACAATTTAAACAGAAAGCGGGTTAAGAGAGGATTTGGATTATTCTAAATTGTGATTTTTAAACCCAAAATCTACTATACCTGGTCATGTTTTCTATAATATTTCCAAAATAGTCTTTCTTTTCATATTCCTTACACAGTGCTCGTGCTTCTCCTTCTGATAATACGAATTGTCTTTGCAGCAGTATTTTAAAGCCATTATCTTCAATTATATCCAAAACATCCTCTAAAAAAATTACTTAATAAGTTTTCAACTTCTAGGCTATGTATTTTACACACAACACTATGTATCATCATGAGGGCATTCGTGCAATATATTCTCATATGAAACTTAAAAGCTTACAAAAATAGCTTATAAGATAATAATTTAGAGTGAGCAATATTCATCACATGTAAATGTAGGATGCTACTTCCAAATTCTCATCACATAGAAATCATGTACATATGCTATACTTATATCACCCAAATGGGAGATCAGCTTGGGTAGTTATTCATAAATAATAAGTCATGTATATTTCACCTAACATGTAAAACTTTCCCAGTGTGTATAATTAAAGTTAGAATAGTCCTGACATAGTATCTGGGAAAGATTAATATTTTAAATAAAATAAATGTTGTCAAATCAACTCTAATATTATGGTGTGTAACATGAACTATTAAGTTTATTCTAAGATCCCAAAGAAAGACACACTGGAGGACATCTACAACAAAAATGTATTGGGGAATAAAACCCAACCAGCAAGGGAAAAAAAAGAAAAATGAACAAGTGGGATTATATAAAATTTAAAACTTTCACACCTCAAAAGAAACCATAACAAAAACAGAAAGTCAACCTACAGAATGGGGAAACTATATGCATACCATATATCTGGTAGAGTGTTAATCTCCAAAGTTTACAAAGTATTTACCACACTCCAACAATAAAGAAACAAATGACACTGTTAAAAAGTGGGCAAAACATATTAATAGACATTTTTCTAAAGAAGACATTCAGCTGGCCTATAGACATGAAAAAATGTTCAACATCCCTTATTATAGGAGAAATGCAAGTTAAAACCATGTGGATAGTCCACTGCAATCCTGTGGGAATGACTCATATAAAATTGAATGGAACTAACAAATACTGACGACTTTGCAGTGAAAAGGGAGCTCTCATCCATTGTTGGTGGGAATGCAAGCTGGTACAACCCCTTATAAAAAAGAGTATAGAAATATCTCAAGAAGATAAAAATGGAAATTTTATTTGACCCAACAATACTGCTACTACGTGTCTATCTAAGTAACATGAAAAATTTAACATGAAAAATCTATCTATACCTATGTACATAGCACTGTTTACAAATGCCAAATCATGGAACCAACCAAGTGATCTTCAATAGGTGAATGTTTTTACTATTAGCTCAGGAATAAGGCAGGTGGATTGCTCTCACCTCTCCTATTCAGGTTCATATGGAAAGTTCTAGTTAGCTCCAAGAGGCAAGTAGAAGAAATAAGATGCACACAGACAGAGCAGAGGAAGAGGCAAAGTAGTCTCAATTTGCAGACTATTTTATCTACATCAGTGGTCCTCTGACAGTAATTCTGTCCCAGGGAGGGAATTTGACAGTGTCTGTGGACATGTTGTGTTATAACTACGAAATACAAGAGGAGAGCTCTACCAACTACTTGTGAACATTTTACAATGCATGACACAGAGTTTCAATAAAGATTTTTTTAATGAATACTTTATTACACAGCATCTTTGTAATCCCCTGGCTCTCCCCTCCCTGGTTTTTCCCTCCCTCACCTGCTCCCCCAATAAAGATTTATAGCACAAAACGTATGTAGGTTCTAGGTTGAGAAGCCCTATTCTACATAGAAATTCCCAAGGAACTAAGTTCATGGAGATATTTTACTAAAAGAGAATAGATTGTCAGAATACAAGTATGAGTTGTATTTCCATTCACACGGTATAAAGAGACTTGATAGTGTTAAAATATGAAGTTTATTTTTACTGTCCGACATTCATTTTGTCACTAACTATGGTATGGGATTAAAAATAACTAGCACCTTTCAAATGCCAGGCATATGCTGTTTTCTCATTTTAATTTTCTCTACACATGAAGAAATAGAATTGGTAAAGTCTCCTTTTCAAACCACAGCACTAATAAGGGTACTACCAAGTTTTGAATTTATGGCATTTTGATATGAAAACTTTTGATCTTTAGGAAGTAGTAACCTCTAACATGTTAAAATCTACTCTAATTGATAGACTAGAAATGCCTTTAAACTCTTTCACTATAAAGATGCTTTATTTCTTCTTATTAAGAAATTGGTAAGTTAATGCTAACTATTTTTTTTTATTTTGTGTGCTTTTCCCTCAATGTTAAATATTAAAATAATATAAAATATATATATAGTAATATAAAATATATATAATGTACAAAAGTTTATTTAAGTCAATGCACAAAATACTTAAACAATTAAGACTTTCTTACCTTTTCTTTCTTTAAGGACATTTGGTCGAAGTAATGCCAGTATTCTTTCTAATTTTAAACTTTTCATATTTTTAAAATCCGGAAAGAAGATATCAATAAACTTTTTAACATTTTCTGTATTTTCTTCAACATCACAAAAATTAGAAAAATGTTTTCTTTCCAGATATTCTTGCAAACTGTTTAAATCCAAACAAAAAAATTTCAGTTATAATAAACTGAAGTTTAATAGACATGCCAGAAAATTAAAACTAACATTATGTTCACAGATATCTTAGTGTTTAATAAAGCAATAAAAGTTGAATTTCATATAAAGAAAAGCTGTAGCTCTCTAGTACATCAAAGAATATATATTTAATTCAGTTTCTCATTAAGCCACTCCAGTTGTACAGTGAATCTTCTATGACTGATTTTAAGAGAATAAGTGGAGATAATGTATTTTAATTTTCTCCTTCCCTCTATGTAAAGGTTTCTAAACAGTTTCCCATTTTCCTTCTAATTTTGTCTTTAACAGTTATTTCAGAGAATATTTACAATTTTCCAATAAATGAGACATTCTGGTCATCTTTTTACTGTTCATTTCCTTTTTATTAAATTATAAATGAATATGTGTGGTAAAACTTTTTAAATATTTAACACTTTTAATGTTCAGTTCTAAAAATGGTTTTTATTTTTGTTTTTTTTTCCCTCTATATCTTTCATTTTCATTGTGTTTTCCTCATAACAGAATATAGATCAGTGTAAAAAATGTAAGTCAACGAAAAGTTAAAAGACAAGGATAGAAGACTCTAGAGTTACTGGCTGTTAAACTTTGTCACATTTTTTTCTCTCTCTCCCTTTTGTGTGTTGTGTGTATATGTGTGTTTAATCTGAACTTATATACTACAAGAAATTTTATATTGCTATAAAGGTATTACCTCATTAACAGTTGATATTCAAATTTCAGTATTTTTAAAAATTGCTAACAAAGATACAAAGACAAGTGGAAAATAAAGTGAATGGAATTCTTGGAAATATGAATATGTAAGTAAAACAAAATAGTACAAACCAAAACTAAAACAACAGGCTAATATTGTTTATAATGTTTTCAAGTAAAGAACATACACAGTTGTCTATAACAGCAAGCACTTATTAGCCTACCAGAAATGGAATAGTTTTTTTATCTGTAAACCTTAAATTGTGATAATTTTTCAATGACATAATCAAAATTGATCTTCTCTATATAACTGCTTTTGTAATCAAGCATATACGTATAAGCATATCCCAAATATGTTAAGCATTCTGGCACACGATTTTCTAGCTTTAACCTTATGCTCTTCCCCTTTCCAAAACTCAGACAAGTACATGAAAATACTTTGTTACCTTCTTCATTTCATATTTTTCTCTCCTCTCTGAAATTTTTGAATCATTTTGTCACAAAGCTAGATTTTGCTGAGATAATTAGAAATATACTAGAATTTCCCTCTATTTCAAGAATGTTTCATTAGCTATTGTTACATAACCCAGAATTACATCATGTATATTATATACATGTGTATGTGGTGTGACCAATTTAAGAAGACCAGAAAAAATTCTTCTCTTTCTAATCTACTTGATAGACACTTTCAGGGCAATCCCAGCTTTGTAGTCCATGTTTGGTAGTTTTGTTTATCTAGAAGAAATATTTGTGACTTCAATATTTGAAAATCAGATAGCTGCCATTACACTTCATCATCTACTAACATATTATACACTGCTTAGTTTCAAAGTACCTGTCTCGCTTCACCTTCCTTATAACAGGTCTAGACTTGGCTTCTGTCTCATAAACATCCTCAAATAATTTGTCAGGTTGCTCCTCAGAATTACTTTTAGTTTCTTTTTTTTCAAACACCTCATTTTCTTGAGATACAAGCATAATGTGGGAAAGGTTTCTTGTCATGAAAGAGACAAAATCTTCAAAGTCAGGCTACAAAATAAAACAATTAGCTGCTTACTTCAGTTTTTGAAATGAAAGGATTAAAATGGCAGTTACTACCCAAGTCAAGTAACATCTTCTCTTCCATGCTCACTGAGCAAGGAGATATCCTTATAAATCTGTTAAACACAACTTTGAAGGACAGAGTTCACAGTTAGCAAGGACTGATCTCTAATTTGTTAGAGATTTACTACTCTAATTTGCTAGTCTAATGTATTATTGCCAAACTTTAAAGATACTTTCAAAACATCTGAAAAGCTTGTTCAAACATGGTTTTTTTGAGTCTGACCAGAGTTTATAATTCACTAAGTTCAGGATGAGACCCCAAAATTAGTTTTTCTTCAAAACTTCCCAGGTGGTACTAATATAGCTGTTCCAGGTTTTCCCTTTTACACATGTGGAAGTTGAGCCCAAAAGACATAGTTTTGAGTAATGCAGTTAATTTTATAAAGTATAGTCTAATAGCACTTTTTGTGACAGCAAACATGTTCTGTACTCTCCCTTACACTTACTCACATACAACTACTAAACAGAATTTTAAACTTTATTTCATTTTAATACATTTAAATTCAAATTCCAGAGGTATCTAATGGTTATCTTATTCATGCATTTCTCCTCAACCCTAAGCCAGTTCACTTTCCAAGCACAATAAAGACTTTAGTATATACTTTAGGTAATAGTTTGTGATAAAGGCCTTATGTAAAGAAAGAAGGGTTGCTGTGGAGTTTATGAAAAGAAGCCTTTGCTCTGAGGCAAATATTTATAGGAGAGGACTAGCTATTCACTTCAGAGGCTGCTGCAGGAAATCTTGCAGGGCATAACATAAAAGAGGTTTCATTTTGACAAAAGATAATGGTACCATCCAATTTTACACAGGTACCATTATTTCTACTGAAAACTCCATTGCACTCACAATATGGACACCAACAGAGACACTTAGAGCTTATTTGGTCAGACTTAGTCATTATTTTCTATATTGAGGACCTAAAAATTATAGTAATCCACTATATTTGAAAATCATAGACTTTTTAGAAAACTTTCTTACCTCCTCTACTATTGAACTATAGTAGTTCCTCACTTCTTCTTCAGTGAGAAATCTCTTATCCTCTGCTTCTATGTTAAATCCTGCCTTGATAATCTTCAATTAGAGTGTCCAACCCAGGGATACCATAGGACCACATGTAAAATAAGGCAAGGGCATTTGTTTCCAAGTTTAATAAACCACCCAGTTTTGAATACATTTCATGTAAACACCTCAGCTCACTCCACAGAGCACCAGGTTTGAAGAGACTAATGACTGTGGACTGTCTATTGCATTTTAATCAGTGATAATGCTGTGAAAGCTAAAGGAAGACTACAGGATGGATGTTCATCAACAAATATCTAACTCCTCCTGACAGCTCCAATCTTGTCTCCTTGATTGCACATGTGACGTTTTTTTTCAAATTTCAAGATATTATTTTGTTTCAACACAAGGCCACCATTTGGGAGTCAGTAAATTGACCTCTTGAAGTCAAAATCTGGCCGAGCACCTGCTTTTGGAAATGGAGTTTATAGAAACCCAGACACTTGTTTACACATGTTTATTGTTACTTTTCCCACGTGATGACAGACTGATGTAGTTGCAATTGATGACTGTTGATGTAGTTGATGTAGGGATCATATGCCATGCAAACTTATCTTTGTCAGGTAGTCATCATTAGTGTATAGAAATATAGTTTGAAAGTTACTTCTATCTTGCCCTTTACAGAAAATGTCTGCCAGTCTCTGGATTAGAATATAGTTTTCCTTTAAAAATATTGTTTTGACCAAGCAAAACAGTAAATGCTTCTTAAGTGATTATATTTAAAAAGGACCATAAATTTGTTACAACATATGGGGAATAAAGCAAGTTAATGTGAAGTCATAACAAGTTTGTACTGCTATTAACTAAACATGAAGAATGTGTTTTACAATTCGACATCAGAATTATATTTTCTACCATTCATAATGGACACTGGTAAATTAGAATTACTTAAATATGCCTGGGTAGATCTTTGCAAAGCTAAACATTAACAGCCTTCAGCAGTTCCTAGCACCAAAAGTTCATTATGTTCTCTTATACTCTTAGAGATAAGCTTGTACTCAAATTCAAAATTATAGTTTATTATTTTTCAATTAATTTAAAATATACTTACATTTTCTCTAATTTCTACAGCTTTTCCACTAAGTACAGCATCAGGCTTGATAATAGCAAGTTGATAAGCATCCTCTAGGGAAAAATAGAAGAATTTCATTTTCTTGACATAAAGTCTACATAATAAAGGATTTGGTGATTAGAAACATGAACTATGAATTTCCAATGAATTTTTGTCCATTTATAACTTTTATCTTATTATTGTATTTTAACTACCAATGGGTTTCTTAGAATCAAAATACAGTTCCTATACTTGCATGCAAGAGAGAGATTGTCACAACACAGAAGCTGAGTAGGTAAGCACTAGTTACAACACAATTCACATGTGTTATAGCCACACACATGATACATCCAGCTGAGTGAGCATAATTGGTGAATGGAGTTTTAATGCAAGCAAACATTACAAACTGACATTTAGCATCTTTGGACTTCTCTACACGTTCTTATGACCAACTTTTACTGCAGGATAATTTACTGAACAAATACTGTCTGTCTCTTCTCCCCTGAGAATGGATGTCCACTCACACACCCACACAGACAATTCAGCAAAGGCAGAGGTTTGTTAATTCTAAAGTAAATCAGGAGTATGAGTCATCAAAGAAAAAATTATTTTCACCATTTTTTTTGAAGATGATGAATGAAATAAGAGGAATCTGTTTACCAGCTCAGTCATAGGGGTCAGAAGTTTCTGGTCATGGTAACTTTTGAAGCACTCCAGATATAGAGATCAGAGACATAGCAGTGGGAGCAAAAAACTTGCTTTTTAATAGCTGAGCTGTTTTGTATAGTACCTTATCAGTTAAGGGTAATGTCATTAACTTTCGCTGCTACAAGTAATATTGCATTGAATTTTCATGTACAGAAAATCCCTTGACATTACATTAAAATAAATTTACTTGCCAGGATTTTCATACACTGCTTCCCCACCATCTTCTGAATCTGAGTCTACAAGTGGAATTTCTGGATACTATGGGAGATAAATGCAAATAAAACACAGTTATATTTCAAGGTGATAGCCAAAAAGCTTTTAGAAACACTGTTTAGAGTAATTATTTAAATCTAAGGGATGGACTGCTGAGAAATATTTTAAATGGTGGGGGTGACTATCAGAGATCATGTATGTGTGTTATGTGGAAAAGGTTAAAAACAAGAACCATAAACATTAAACACAGATAATTTAAGAAACAGATTAACAATTGTAAAGCAATAGACACATAATTACCACTTTAAAGATCAGTAGAGCATTGGATAAGGCTCAAGATTCATTCCTTACCATTTCAGAAAGCTACCTCTATAACATATCCAATGGAGCCTTTCTCAAAACAATTGACAATTCCTTACTTTAAAGCAAAACACTAGGAAGAAAAGGAAACTTAATTTATTGAGGTATCCTGAAAGTCCTGAGAATGCATAGCTTGGATTCTCAATGGCACAAAGACCCAAAAAAATGTCTGGAATTGTCATATACAATGAAAGCATTCATCCCTAGTTTGATCAAGAACAAAATAATTACTCCAACTATTACTTCAAGTTGACCTGGTTTTTATTTGTTGTATCTGTGAAACCACTAATCCCTTTTGAGCATTTGAAATAAAGTTAGTCCAAATTAAGATGTTCTTTAAGTGAAATACCGAGCAGCTAGTATGAAAAAAATGAATGTAGACTACATTATTTTTATATTGAGTTTATTTCTAAATAAAAATATTTTAAAGTTTTTATTGGGGTAGGTTGTTTAAGACATTATTTAAATTTTAGGTGTACAGCATTATAACTAGACATCTGTATATATTGCATCATATCACCATCAAAAATCTACTTTCCATCCCCTGCAGTAAATTGACATTACCCCATTTTGTAATCACACATGAGTAAAGTCAGACAGTATTTGGATTTCTTTTTCTGATTTATTTTACCTGACATAATATTCTCAAGATCCATGTTGTTGATTGAAATAAAGATAATATCAAACAGAAATGACAGAGCAGAATAATTGAACTGAAATATTCAACAGAGGTTTCCAAAAGTACAGTAGACTTAAAAAAACTGCATACCATTGAGCCAACCAGCAGTCAATAAATCAAACAGAAACAAGCTGTCTAGCAACTTCCAGTTTCAAACTGTACCAGCCCACCTACACTGAGGAGTTTCTACAACAGTGCAATCCCTACAAATCCAATGTGAATATTTAAAAAATTAAACCAAATAAATCCAGCAAAGGACTGGCAGAGCTGGTGATGTTTCTGCCACAGATTGGCTACTGCTCCCCCAAACACTTAAGTAAATTTCCTCAAGAGCTGAAAGAGCTCTTGAGGATTGATTGATTTCCTACAATCATATGGATCTGGATCTTTGAAGGACATTTTGCAAAGCTTTGATATTGATGAAAAATAAGAATCTCATCCACATCAATAAATATAGAACTAAAACACACTAAGTGATATCCCACTCTTTGGCTGTGTATAATTTATGGCACAAATTACAGATATTTTATATAACTATTCACTATTACTCGGCAGTTAGACTGCAAATTTTAATGACATACAAGGCTGTAATTCAATGTCTTTTTCTGTATTTGTCTCACTATCTTGGGGAAAATTACTAAATTACTCAATTGTTCAGTCAAAAAATACACAAATTGTATGTATGCATGTATGTATTTATAATGGTGTCCCATTTATTTTTTCTAATTTTATATTTTTATTTTTGTTGTTGTTTACACATTTATGCTTATTATATGTATAAATGTATATTTATATTACATCATTGCATTTTCCAGGACTCTCTGCCTTTATCCCCATGAACCCTCATCTTGATCTTGTGCTCATCCCTTCCTTTATTTCTCCCTCCCCCTCCTTTTCCCTAGCTGCTTGCCCCTGTTCTGTTCTCTGTTTATTTTGGCTTTTTCTTGTTCTTTTGTTTGTTATTCCTATGTCCCATCTATTGGTGAGACTGTATGGTTTCTGTCTTTTTCTTTCTGACTTATTTCTGCTAATATGATTCCCTCTAGATCCAGTTATCACAGATGTTTCATATTTGCTAGTTTTGATTGCAGAATGATAATCCATTGTGTAAATATATCACAACTTTTCAACCATTCATCAGTTTTGGGGCATTTGGGTTGTTTCCATATCTTGGTTATTGTAAATAGTGCTGCGATAAACATCCGAATACTATGGAATTAGTATTTTGGTGACTTTTGGGTAGATTCCAAGAAGTGGGATTGCTGGATCGAATGGCAGTTCCATTTTCAGTAGTTTGAGAGTCCTCCACACCATTTTCTATAGTGGCTGGACTAGTTTATATTCCCACCAGTGGTGTGAAAGTCTTTCTCTCCACATCCATGCCAGAACTTGTTGTTGCCTGTTTTGTATGTGTGTGTGTGTGAGTGTGTGTTTATATGGACCATTCTTACTGCTGGGGAAATACTATCAAGGGAACACAAGATATACAAGTTTCTACAACTTTTCATTCATGTTACCAAAATATTTTCCTGAAAGATTGCACCATAAAAACCTAAATAGTTTTTTTTTAAATTTTTTAAAATTATTATTATAAAGTTTATTCTGGTTGATGATTTAGGCCATAGACATGTACATGAAAATTCCATAAAAGGGATGAGTATGTGGGGGGTTAGGAGGGGTGGAGATGGGAGGGAGTGGTCAGGGAGGGAAGGTGATGGGTGGACCCCAGAGAATACAAAGATGTGAAACACATATATAAAAAAATAAATAAATTAAGACAAAAAGGTATCAGTACAATTTCTACGCTGGGGAGAAGCAGCTCTCCTTCCTGCCTGGCACTATGCAGATGGTTTTCTTCTTCTTTCTCCATTCCCTAATAACCCTGTCCTTTTTTTTCTTTTTTTAAAAATTTAATTAAAAATTTTAAATTTGCATATATATTTATATTTATATTACATTATTCCATTATTGTGTACCCCAGGGCTTTCCTACTTCACTAACAGTTGTTAACCATCCTGATCTTTTGTGCTCTTCATCTCCCCTGCCTTCTTCCCCCTCCTCCTTTCTCGCTCCATGGGTCAGTCCCATTGGTTGTTTTCATTCTTTCTTATTTGTTTGTTTGTTTTTCCCTATATCCATCATATAAGTGAGGCCATCCTGTACTTCTCTTTTTCTTTTTGACTTATTTCTGCTAATATGAGTCTTTCTAGTTCCATCCAGGTTGATGCGAATGACATGTGTTTGTCCTCCATCGTGTATATATACCACATGCTTTTTAGCCAGTCATCTGTTTTGGGGCATTTGGTTTTTTTCCAAATCTTGGCAATTGTAAACAAAGCTTCAGTGAACATGCGTGCACAGGTGTCCTTTTGAATTAATGTTTTCATGGTCTCTGGGTAGATTCCTAGTAGTGGAATTGCTGGGTCGAATGGTAAGTCCACTTTCAATTGTTTGAGGGTCCTCCACACAGTCTTCCATAGTGACTGGACCAGCTTGCACTCCCACCAGAAGTGTAAGAGAGTTCCTTTTTCTCCACATCTGCACCAATATTTGTTGTCTGTTTTATTTATATGGGCCATTCTTACTGGTGTAAGATGGTATCTCAGTGTGGTTTTAATTTGCATGTCCCAGATTATTAGTGATGTGGAGCATTTTTTCATATGCCTATTAGCCATTTGTATCTCCTCTTTGTTGAAGTGTCTTTTTAGTTCTTCTCCCCATTTTTTGAGTGAGTTTTTTGTTTTGTTTTTGTTGAGCTGTAGGAGTTCTTTGTGGATCTTTGTTACCAGACCCTTCTCACTTGACAGGAGGGCAAAAATTTTCTCCCAGTTGGTTGGATTTCTTTCTGTTTTGTTTATTGTTTCTTTTGCTGAACAGAAGCTTTTTAGTTTTATATAGTCCCAGCTGATTATGTTTTCCTTTATTTTTTTTTTTTTGCCAGCCATAGTTGTTTCCCCAAATGGATTGCTGAGGTGAAATTCATGAAGGGTTTTGCCCAGGTTTTCTTCTATAGTCCTTTATCCATTTTGAGTTAATTTTTGTACAGGGTGCGAGGGTGTTGTCCTGGTCCATTTTTTTTTACAAGTTTTGATCCAGTTTTCCCAGCACCATTTACTGAAGAGGCTATCCTTGTTCCAGGGTATGTTTTTTGCCCCTTTATCAAAGATTAGTTGACTGTATATGTGTGGTTTTATTTCTGGGTATTCGATTCTGATCCATTGGTCTGTCTGTTTTTGTACCAGTACCATGCTGTTTAAGTACTATGGCTTTGTAGTATAGTTTGAGGTCTGGAATAGTAATACCTCTGTTCTCTCTTCTGTTTGTCAAAGGGTTTTGGCTATTTGGGGTCTTTTGTTGTTCCATATGAATTTCAGTAATTTTTGTTCTATCTCTTTAAAATATGTCATTAGGATCTTTATTGGAATTGCATTGGATCTGTAGATTGCCTTTGGTAGTATGGCCATTTTGATAATGTTGACTTTTCAGATCTATGAACAGGGAATGTCTTTCCATTTTTTAATATCAGATTCTATTTCTCTTAAGAATGTTTTATAGTTTTCTTTGTATAGGTCTTTTATGTCTTTTGTTAGGTTAATTTCCAAGTATTTGATTTTCTTTGATGCAATGGTGAATGGGGTGTTTTTTTTTTTAATTTCTTCTTCTGATTGATTCTTTGCATATATGATTGATTTCTGTGTGTTGATTTTGTATCCAGCTACCTTACTGAATCGGTTTATTATTTCAATCAGCTTTTCTGTTGATTTTTCTGGTTTCTCTACATAGAGTATCACATCATTCACATACAATGATAACTTTATTTCTTTGCTTCCTATTTGGATTCCTTTCATGTCTTTCTCTTGCCTTATTGCCCTAGCTAGGACTTCCAGAACTATGCTGAAAAGGAGTGGAGAGAGTGGGCATCCTTGCCTGGTTCCAGACCTTAATTGGAATGGTTTCAGATTTTCCCCATTGAGGATGATATTTGCTGTGGGTCTGTTGTATATAGCTTTTATTTTGTTGAGGTATATTCCTTTTATACCATTTTTTTTTCCAGGGTTTTCATCATGGAAGGATGCTGAACTTTATCAAATGCTTTTTCCACATCTATTGATATGATCATATGCATATGGTTTTTGTTTTTCTTTTTGTTGATGTGGTGGATTATGTTGATTGATTTTCAGATGTTGACCCATCCTTGTGCCCCTGGGATGAATCCCACTTAGTCAAGATGGATGATCCTTTTTATGTAATGTTGGATTCGGTTTACCAGGATTTTGTTTAGAATTTTTGCATCTGTGTGCATTAGGGAGATTGGTCTATAGTTCTCTTTCTTTTCACTATCTTTATTTGGTTTTGGAATTGGTGTAATGTTTGCTTCATAGAAGGTATTTGGTAGCTTTCCTTCTTTCTCAATTTTTTGAAAGAGTTTTAATAGTACTAGTGTTAGTTCCTCTTTGAATGTTTGGTAGAATTCATTTGTGAAACCATCTGGACCTGGGCTCTTGTTTTTAGGGAGAGTTCTGATGACTGCCTCAGTTTCACTGCTTGTGATTAACCTGTTTAAGTTTTCTATTTCTTCTTTGTTCAAATTTGGATGACTGTATTGTTCTAGGAATTTGTCCATCTCTTTTAGGTTGCTGTATTTGTTTGCATATAGATGTTCGTAGTAGTCTCTCATTATCTTTTGGATTTCTGCTCAGTCTGTTGTAATAGTTCCCTTTTCATTTATGATCCTGTTTGAGTTTTCTCTCTTCTTTGTAAGCCTTGCAAGGGGTTTGTCAATTTTATTTATTTTTCAAAGAAGCAGCTTTTGGTTTTGTTTATCTTCTTGATTGTCTTTTTGGTTTCTATTTCATTAATCTCTGCTTTTATTTTTGTTATTTCTTATCTTCTGCTGGGTTTGGGATTTTTTTGTTGCTCTTTTTCTAAGTCCTCAAGTTGGGAGATTAGAATATTTCTTTGGGCTCTTTCAGTTATTTTTATTTGGATCTGTATTGCCATGAACTATCCTCTTAATACTGCTTTTGCTGTGTCCCAGACATTTTGGAATGTTATGTCGTCATTGTTGTTTGCTTCCATGTAGGTTTTAATTTCTTCTTTGATTTTCTCTTTTACCCAGTGAACTTCCAGAAGACTGTTGTTCAGTCTCCATGTAGTGTTTACTCTCCTTATTTTCTTTTCATTGTTGATTTTTAATTTGATGCCTTTATGATCGGAGAAAAAGGTTGGTATTATTTTAATCTTTGTGTATCTGTTCAGACTTGTCTTGTGGCCTAATATATGATCAATTTTAGAGACTGAATCGTGTACATTTGAAAAAAAAGTGTATTCTTTTCCTTGGGGGTGTAGTGTCCTATATATATCTATTAGGTCCATTTGGTCTAGCTCTTCATTTAAAGCTTTTGTTTCTTTGTGTAGTTGCTGTTTTGTTGATCTGTCTTTTGTTGAGAGTGGAGTGTTAAAATATCCTACCACATATGTATTCTCATCAATATTTAATTTCAGTTCTACTGTAGCTGTTTTATGAATTTTGATGCTCCCTCATTAGGTGTGTATATGTTGATTATTGTTATGTCTTTTGGTGAATTGACCCTTTAACCATTAGGTAGTGGCCGTCTTTATCTTTTGTCACTTTTGTTAATTTGAAGTCTGCTCTGTCTGATATACGAATGGCAACTCCTGCTTTCTTGTGGGGGCTGTTTGCTTGTAATGTAGTTTTCCAGCCCTGCACCTTTAGTTTATGTTTATCCTTAGAGATCAGATGTGTTTCTTGGAGGCAGCAGAATGTTGGGTTCTGTTTTCTGAATCAGTCTGCAACTCTTCATCTTTTGATTGTTGAGTTTAGACCATTGACATTTAGGGTGATTATTGATGTTTGCAATTCTGATGGTTTCCTGGTGGTCATTTTGGAGTTTATTTTGTTTTTTCTTTTTGTATTTGTTCTTCTTATAGTTTTGATCTTGAGGACTCCTGCAAAATTTCTTGGAGTGGGGTTTTAGTGGCAGCATATTTCTGGAGACTTTGCTTGTTGGAGAAGGTTCTATTTTTTCCTTCATAGAGGAAGGATAGCTTTGCAGGGTATTCTTGGCTGGCACATCTTTTGTTGGAGTTTTTTGTAGATGTGACTCCATTCTCTCCTTGCCTGGAGTGTCTCTTCAGAAAAATCTGAGGTCAGTCTAATAGATTTCCTTTGTAGGTTATCTATTTCTTTTCTCTAGCCATTCTCATTATTTTTTCCTTATCTTGGGTTCTTGGAAGTTTTACGATGATGTGTCTTGCTGTGGCTTTTCTTTCATTAAAGTAGTTTGGTGTTCTTTTGGCTTCCTGTATATCTATTTTCATTTCTTTCTTCAGATTTGGGAAGTTCTCCTCTATTATTATATTGAAAAGCCTTTCAGTTCCCATGACTCTCTCCTCTCCTTCTGGAATTCCTAGTACTCTTATGTTTCTTTTCTTTAAGGAATCTGGCATATCTCTGAGCTTGTCTTCAGTCCTCTTTGTTTCTTTCTCTCTTTTCCTTTTTTTTGTCCTCTCTATTTCTGTATCCTCAAGTGTGCTGATTCATTCTTCTATTTAATTTAATCTGCTTCGATGACTTTTCTGTGCATTTTTGAGCTCATCTATTGCAACCCTTAAATCTTGAGTCTCTTTCAATTTCAATTTTAGGGATTCATTTTCATTCTTTGGTTCGTTGATTAGGTTATACATATTGATGCTTTCTTTTTTATATGTTTCTACTTCTTCCCTTAGTGCATTAAATGCTTCAATCGTACTGCTGTCCTTTTTTCCTAATTCTTCTCTTAATTATTGAAGTGCATTTAACATGTTGATGCTGGAAATTTTTTCTGAGATACACATCATTTCTTCAATGTTTTCCTTGTGTTTTCTGGAGATTGTCTTCTCTTTGTTGGTGATGGATTATTTCCTGTAGGGCTTGCTTGCATGTCTAAAGTTTTTCTCCTTACTGTGTTTTGTTTTCTAACTTGTTCTACATATTGAGAAACCATGGATCTTGTGTTGGTCGGCATGCTCAAGGGAGTGTTTTTCAGGTTGAAAGTAGATCTGTAGTTTAGTAATTTGCACCGGCGCCACTTGCAGCACCAGCGCCGGTGACTTGCAGCATCTCACCTGGGTGGGGGAAGGGTCGGGTGGGTTCTCTTAGGAACCTGGCTGAGGGGGCTGGCTCCCAGGGATGGTGGTGAAGGTGGTGCGGGGATGGGTCCCTCCCAGAGGTCTGGAGCCAGCGTCAGTGACTTCCGGCATCTCACCTAGGTGAGGGAAGGGTCCGGTAGATTCCCTCAGTAACCTGGCTCAAAACCTAGATTGTTATGAGGAAAATGCTGTAGGAAAATAATGCCAAATATATAATCTATTTAAAAAAGTAAAGAAGTGATCCAATGTACCTGAGGCCGAGTCATTTCTCCTGCTGCAATTTTTCTCTCCTCAGTGATCAAACTGATAACTTTTCTATTAACAAGGGGTGCATTTGCACCTTTTATCTTTGCAACAATTTTGCCATTCTATCAGGGAAAATAAAATGAAGTAAGTTTTCATTTTCAGGATAAATTAAGGGTATTTCAACTGAATGGCCACCCCATCCTATCCTATTCTCCACCAAGGCTTTTGGTGACCCTATTGTAACAGGTATTTGAAAACAAGATGTTAGTGATGTGAAGAAGTATACTTTAGTTTTGTAAGTCCAGCTCTTTGAGTTCCACCACCAAGTCTGTTCTCCTAAAACCAAAGGTAAGGTACCCTCACAGTACATTCCAACCATCCTATATAGTCCTTCCACATAACTCCCCCTAATTCTTTTTTGATATAATATTCCTTAGTTCATTATTCAGCACATATTCACTAAAAGCCTGTTTATACACTGTAGCAGACATGGTGGTATAAAGTAATTGTCCTTGTACCTGCCTAACTAATTACTAAAAGAAAAAATAAACAAATACATGAAATAACAACCATGACAGGTACTAAGAGAGATAAAAAGCACCAGGAACATATATAAGGACATATTTTGGTCAGGGAGATCAGAGAGCGTACTTATTCAAAATCTGGAAGGGATTTTTGATTTAAAATATGAAGGATGGGCAAGAGATAACCAAAAGAAAGCACTTTCCAAGCAAGAGGATAGAGTTGCCAAGGATCTGAGGCTGGAAAAGAACATGGCACATAAGAAAGTGAGCTGAGAAAAAGAGGGGATGCCTGATATAAGATGAAGCCCAAAATCGGGAGAGGGAAGCCCTTCCTTGCTGGTTTGTGGGTATGAAAGGATACCTTTAGCCTTTAACTTAATCTTTATTCTACAAAGTGCAGTAGGAAACCTTTAGAATATCAAAATGAAAGCAACAGCCTTAATTCTGTTATTTGTAAAGATGATTTCAACTACAAAGTGGGGGAAAGTGGCTGGGGAGGGGAGGGAGTAAGAGATATTTGTCTACAGATTTGGAGCTAATCTAGAGGTAAAGCTATTCTAGATTGGTCAGAAGATGGCACTGGCAATGGAGATGGAAAGAATCAGTATAAGAAAGGCAAGAATGGTAAAATTGACAGTCCCAAAGTATGAGATAGTCAGTATAATGTAGTGTAGTTTTAGTATAGTCACTTTCCTTATTATTATTTCTTTTTTCCTGGTCAACTCAGTGTGTGGTGATCTAACTTCAATTCATTATGAGCTATTTAAT
The DNA here is from genome assembly GCA_004024945.1 of Uropsilus gracilis. Lineage (NCBI taxonomy): Eukaryota > Metazoa > Chordata > Mammalia > Eulipotyphla > Talpidae > Uropsilus > Uropsilus gracilis. The sequence goes on from PVHY01008048.1 coordinate 55,793, forward strand.
AGATGAGCAAAGATAAGGTAAAAAATCTGAAATTTCTCTCAGAAAGCAGTTAGTTGGTAATTTCATAATACTTGTGCTTTAACTGCAAACTGGAATCTGATGACACATTTGAATTAATGGATAATATACTTACAAGACTAAAAAGAAAAACAGGTTCACATTTATCTTTAAATGGCTGTAAAGTCACAATATTGTCAACTTCTGCCTGAAAAAAATATATAAATATTTCATATAATTAAAATCCAAGTCATTTTGTTCAATAACACAGGATACAGGCCATCTTCATATTTATTACAACATTTTCTGAACATGTTATAGCAGATTAAAGGATCAAATTTATACACTGACAATTTAGATACTGTCTCATTTAACATCAACCTTACTTTTTTATCTCTCTTCTACTTTCTGGTCTTGGCCTTCATCTATATTCATTGTCTTATAGTGTGCTCTACACCACTTGAGCTTTTCCTCCTCTCTGCCTTCTCCTACTTCCAAATCAGTTCAAATCTCTTTTCTCCAAGAAGCAGTCCTTGCTTCTCTGCACTGCAAGCCATCTGCTCCACACATATTTTTATTGCACTTCTCCCAGCATACAATTGTTGCTTTCAAGACTGCACTACAGTTCTGTGGGCCAATCTCATCTCCTTCGTTAGCAGGAGAGATCTGCCCACCGGCAAATATTTATGTTCACTGTTGCACGTTGTGACTCCTTTTTTATCAGTCATGAGCTGGTACATAGAAGGGGTTTTAACGAAAGCTTTTAAATGAACTTCTAATTAAATGTTTTATATTTTAGTGTGCAATTTTCTTAAAATTTGCTCACAAATTCCAAGTTGCCTTAATAATAGTGTGTTTCTCCATCCCCCGGTGTAGCTACATAGCTGTTGAGAACAAGAAGACCCAACGTCCTTTTGTCAGCCAGAGGGACTGTGTTGCAGACCTTCCCTCCCCAGCATATTGGATTCTGTATTTTTTATTTCTTACTTTAAGAGAAAGTTCCACTGCTCTAAAAAAAGGGTAAGGGACTGAAAGGCACAAGTTTATAACACTAAAGAACAGAAGTAAAATGTTCTATTTAAAAGGAGTCTAAGTATAATCACATATTGTTTATATTATAATAAAGCTTTAACAATTAAAACATTCATTCATTCATTCATTCATTCATTCATTCATTCATTCATTCATTCATTCATTCATTCATTCATTTGAGACTAGGTCTTGCTATGTTTCCCAGGGACTCAAGTGATCCCTAGCCTCAGCCTCCCGAGTAGCTGGGATTACAGGGTGCATGCCACCGCACCTGGCTAGCAATTAAAACATTTAATAATAATATGAAAATTACAGTAAGTAATATCCACTGACTTTTCATATACATAGGTACTTTGTTAGTACAAGTTTTCCAGTCTCTAAAATAGTTACATAAACATGACATTCAGCTCAGGGTGATTTCAGTAGGAAATCAGCCTCATTGGTTTAAATTTGAGACATCTGTAAGTTCAGAAGTATCATTTTTTTTTGTTAACTGTGGACAATAAAATAACGAAGTGTGCCCCTTTATCAGGCAAGTGGAGGTTTTAGGATATAAATTAATTTTTCTCATTCTTTGTGAGCAGATCATAGCAGAAAATGACATCAATCTATGTGAATGTGCTATTGTTGAGTGCTCACAAACAAAATGGACATCTTTTTAGGGACTGCACAATCAATCCTGTTGTTAAATTCAACAAATGCGAGACTATTTTCTATAAAGATTTTACTAGTATTTCCCATTGGGATAGAGAATGAACTCCTTGTGGAGTGGGTTGAGCAATTCTGTTTGGTCAGGATATTTCTGTGTTTGAGACTGGGGAGGAAAGATTGTTAAAATCTAAATCCTCAATATCTCTAGGTGAACTGAAATGGGACCCCAGCAAACTTTGTGGTCTAACTCTCCTTCCATACCCACTTCTCACCCCCTATCACCATGCTCAACCCACACACATACCTGCTAAGTTTATTCCTACCTAGACTCTATAAACATGGAATGACTTAAAGGCCCAAGACAGCCTGGGAACACAGCACCACCTTGTACTTTCTTGTCTTGCACATATTCCCTTCCAGTTGTCCTGACAGAAAGGCAAGGAGTCTTTTGTCAGTCTCTTCACATTGACCCCACTTTCCTATTGGACACTGGATTTGCTCTGAGAGCCTTAGTTCCCTTGCTCTAACTACATTTCAAATGTTCAAAAGCTACTGTGTTAAATACCACCATATTAGACAACACAGCTCTGAGCAGCTGCTAATTTGATGTGGATAAATTGAAAAATCAACATAGTAAAGTCATGAATTTAGCTACAACATCTTTGTTTTAATTATAACATTTTATTATCTTGACAAATCTAGGTGGCAAATGAGAGGAAAATCACTAGACTGGACAACAGGAATGGAGTTTTGATCCAGAGTCCTACCCAATGCCACCCAGTAAGCAGAATTTGCCTCTTTTATTCTTAAAGATACACTGAATATGAGGTTAGGTGAAATTCAATAGGTCAATAGAAAGGAATTATCTGTTTTTCTACTTTTCCAATGTTCACAACCATGATGAATAATATCACTATCACAGGAATAAGAGAAAAATCACATTTGTTCTCAAATCCAGTAGAACCAAATATATAATAAAACTGCCAAGGAAATAGTGTTGATTCAGAAGAGTTTGCAGGTGGTTTAAATTAAGGCAATATAGAGAATATTTGAACACCTAGTAACCATAAAATAATAGTTTAATGGAAAGGGAATCCTTACGACAGCAAAATGCAGAATTTCATCTTCGTTCAGTTCATTTTTCAATTTTCTGAATAAAGGCTGCATTGCTTTGCAGGGTCCACACCAGGCTTGATAAGCATCGATCACTAGAAGAAGGTAATATTTACGAAAGAAAAAAGTCAAAGAAGCAAGAATAGCAAATAGCAGCATACCCAGTGCTGGGTGGTATAATGAGCAAGGGGGAAGGCAAGGAAGAGCAGAAGGTAGGCCGGGCACGGTGGCTCGCACCTGGAAGTTTCAGCCTATGAAGCGGCCGGGGCTAGGGATCGCTGTTCGAGACCTGTCTGGGGCCCTAGCGAGACCTAGTTCCAAAAAAATAGCTGGGCATGGTGGCACATGTCTGTAATCCCAGCTACCTGGGAAGCTGAAGCTGGGGATTGCTTGAGTCTGTGGTACCCCCAGCAACGAGAGCCTGCATTTCCACAGGCAAAAATAGCGAGACCTAGTCTCAAAAAAAAAAAAAAAAAAAAAAAAAGAACAGAAGGCTATGCCACAATGGCAGTGGATGCCACTGAGTGACCTGGGCTGAACTCTGTCCCAAAGACTGAAAAATAAGGAGCTCCAGTACCTGTGAGACCCTTGTTCTGCAACATCTCATCCCACAGGCTTTGATTATTGATTACTGCCTGAAAAGAAGAAGACAATGAAAATGGTCTTCTTCAATTCAAGAGCAAATGCATCAAATAAAAATTGTCATGCCTACCTGTAACTGGATTTCTCTCTTTTTGCTTGCCATTTATCCACTATCAGATGAAAAAGAAAAAAATTAAGAAGAAATTTAAATAATGTTTAAGCAACATCTTAATGTAGCTTAACAATACTGGATTATGCTTTCTCCCTTCTCTGTAGAGAATGGAGTCCCTGTTACTGAAGTGCTGAAAGTCTGGAGCAGATTATTCTCTTACCTCCCCAATACCCTGAAGTGCAGTGTGTTAAAATAATTTTGTCATTTTTCTAAAGTCCTAGGTAGTATTGCCTTTATTTTCATTTGCATACATGCTCAAACATGCTTATGGCTCTTTCTTCAGGAGGACTGGACTTTTTAGAAGAAGGGCTTTAGTGTATTCTGGAGTACAACAGAAACTTTCCTTGGGTGTTAAATCAGTGTGAGGCCTAATTCAGTGAAGGTAGGGATGGTTAGTATGTGAGCCTCATTGCCTGCGATAACAGAAACGAATGTGAAAATAAAAAGTGACAAAGCCTTTAAGAGAGATCCTCCTTTATACTACCTTGAGACCGGAAACAAGTAATGCCTGAAGATCAAAAGCAGCTTGTCTGCATAAGCCTGAGAACACTGTGGGGTGAGTTTCCTGAAGTCGGTGCCGGCAGCTCTAGAGCCCTAAGGTATTGAACGGTTCCCACTGTACTTCCTGCCCGAGGGCAGGTCCGTTAAAAGACAGGAGAGAGAACGCCAGGATGCCAACGTTTCCTGCTACGGCCTCTGTACAGCCCTCGAGGCAGTCCCTACCAGATGAGTGCTGCCAGGCTCCCCTCCCCCAGCCGCGCCTACCTGGGCAGCAGTGACCGAGCAGATGGCCATTAAAATTGCATCCGCCATTAAAATTGTGCGCCTCTTGTGCACCTGCACGGAAGGACCAGGAAAGATTCTTACCCTCTCCGTAGGACCTCCTCTCCGCGGCTACCTCCTCCCCATGTCAGCATGGGAAGTGGAGAGAAAGAGAAGATGAAAGTAGGGGTGGGAACAGCAAAGCATCTCTCCCTCCAGAGCACTCTCACTTAGGTGCAGATTTGATCCTTCTTCTAAGGTTTGACTCCTTTCAGAGCCAGTCAACACCATATGAAAGCGCCTCTTAACATCTGACTGCAAAACGGAGGCAACCAGATTACTGGGGCACTGGTGGTGGGCATGGTGTAGAACTCTGCATCTGTGAGGGTTATACATTTATAACCCCGAAAAATGCTATGATGTAAACCCTCTTTACCTCAATAAACATTAAAACAGAAGAAAACAAAACCACCTCTGTCCTGGAATAGATCCATCCCCTTGCCTCCTCCCCCAATCCCTCCCAAATCTGTACCCCTCAGGTTGGAGCAGACAATTCTCTCCAACTTTTACACTGGTTCTGTAATAGGGGAATCGCAGGGAAATGGGAACTTCCAGGTTCCCTGTTTCACTTAAGGAACGGTGAAGCTGAGCAGAGAGGTGAGATAGAACAGACTTGGAAGACTCAGGAGGAAGAAGGAAGAGACAAAAGGAAAACTTGGAGGAGGCACATGCAACAGAGATGAAAAAACTGTGCTTGTTTCTCAGCCTTGGGCTTTTCCCAGGCATGTGGAAGACATGGAATGAGACCTTGAAGGAAACAGAGAAAAGTGAGAGACTGTAAGGAGGCTGAGTAATGGCAGTCTTTACCTTGACCTGGATTTTGCTTTTGCTCTTTTCCTCACACTTCTCTGGCCCCTTATTCCCTTCCTTTTCTCTCTACCGTGCACTAATCATTTTAAAGTTCTTTTCCACTAAAGGTCTCATGCACTAGAGTATGTTTTATCTTGATGTGGTAGATGGTAGAACCTATTTAGAGTGTGAAGATTTGGGGTCCATGGTTCCCTTCATTCTGCCCACTAACAAAATCATGTCCCCCAAACTAAAGCAGAGTGACAATACAGGTATCAAAACTTGGTACAATTACCTCAAGCATTAAAGAGAGTGCTTTATAAAACAAACCTTCCTCAGTAGGAAGCAGAGTCTTAGAATCTTATCTTCCACAAGCAATAAACAATTTCAAGAAACTAAATGACAAAACTGTCCCAAACAAATGTTGTAAACAAAGGTTCCCAGTAGCAAACTCCTTCAAATTTAATCCTGCTAAAAGCTCTCTGATTTTTCTGATCTAGACCTTGCAAAACCTAAGAATCTCCAAGAATCCATCAAAGCTACCAAGAATTACCAGTTGAAGCTCAATGCTTCTTCCTCAGCACCAAGGCTAATTCAAACCTTCACAGAATCTTTGTTGTCTCCCAAAATCCTCTGTGACTGAGATCACAAACAGTCTCAATCAAAAGCTCAAAGCTGCCTCAAAATCTATCACTATCTTTTGAATTGCTAATTAGATCTATAAGCCAGTAGAGATCACAGACAAAAGTCCAAAGTCACAGCAACAAACCCACTATCTTTTGGGTAAAGCTGCTTACTGAGTTCCAGAGATGCCCACTATAAGGCCTCAAGTACCATTTTGGAGTAGATTCCATCTTTGATCTAGCCACGTATGTGGTTCAATACTAGGCATCTTTAAGTAAAGCTGCTTGCTATTATACAGAGCAATTTCTAGAAAATTAAACCTCTGAGCATACAAATAGAAACAAGTTGCACAGATACACAAAGTTTCCAGGAGGTCTTAGTAAGCCAGTTTTTCTAATCAAAGAGTTGGGAAGCAAATTTACACATATCTGAAACACAATCACTAGAGAAACAAAACCACATTTGCATTTAGAGTTGCTAGAGTCTCAGGAAGCCAACTTTCTCCATGATCTATACAGAATTTCCGTGTGCAATTATAGCAAAGAGGCTGAGGGGGCAAGGCAAGTCCCCCCAAAAGAACAAAAGCAAAATCAAGGTCAGGATCAGGACTGCCATTGTCAGGTTCCCCATGGGTCTCCATATCTCTGTCTCTTTCAAGTGTCTCTTACCATGTCTCCTAAGGTCCTGTTACAAGTCTAAGGCTGAGAAACAAGTACAGCTTCTTGACATGCCTCTTGCTCCATATGCCTGCTCTACATCTTCTCTTCATCCTCTGTCTTTTCTAGAGATATCACACTATTACACTGTGAAGGAATGCATTTGGATTTTTTTATGAAACATAAATGTCTTTCGAATTTAGGTGATGGATGCATTTCCCAATAAGCAGTACATGGTATGGCTAATGTAAACTGAACAGTCTACAGAAGCCAGAGGTCATGGTGTTTTCATTTCTCTTTCTTGAAGAAAAATGATTGCAATAGTGAAACAGGAGTGATTATTTAGAGCCAAACTGAAATTTAGGGTTCAGTTAGTTCACATGACAGTTATGTCTATGGAGAGCAGTAATCTCAGTTTAGGAAGAATTCACATGAAGTGGTATTAATAAGAATAACATTGGTTGGGTGTACAGATTAAACAAGAAAAGATTTAACAAGTTGTCTAATATATAGTTATTATTCTAAAAATCATTTGTAATAGTCACAGTAAACAAAACCAGCTGTTGTAACACATGAAACCTGGAATTGTAGATCCTTCATCCTATCCATTCCATCCCTCTCTCATTTCAGTGTCTTTTGGCCTGGTGGAATTCCCTGTGATCTTTTAGGAACTAAGGCTCTTCTTTCGGTGACGTTTTTCCTCTGTCTGCACAAAGTCATCTCCATGCAACCAAAGGATAGGGAAGGAGAAAACAGGATGAGGTGTGGGAGGTGTTACTAATCTAGTTCTCTTCCCTGCCCATTCGGGTAGGCAGTGAATGTAATCTCATTGTGTGATGTGAAGAGAATATATGGTTGGATATTATCTGGTTATTTTGTCACACTTTTATTCCCTTATGCTTCTGTTTTGCTACAGGGGTGTTTAACTCTTTCATTTATTGGTACTGCTGAGATAATGCCGCTATTTGCGTGTCTAGGAGAATTAAATATTTCTAAAACATAATGAAATTTTTTAGTGTACTTGGCTTTAGTGCAAAGTTTGCATTACAACCTTTGAAAGATAGTGAAATGTTGGCAAAGGTGACATGAAATATGTGCTCTCACTCATTCCTAAGAACAGAGTGAGTTTATACCATCCTTCTGCAGAGAACTATCAACTTAGACTATTTATACTGCTTGATATAGTCATTCTATTTTTGGGTAACGACCTAAGGAAATGCTTTGAAATATAGATCAAATCTTTTAGTGTGAAAGTGTTCACCAGCACTTTCTTTACAGTGACAAAGAATCGGAAACAACCTGAATGAAAACCCCAGAGTGGTTAAATAAATGACAATATGTACAATAATGAAAGATAGCATTTAGAGGGTTGATGGTAAATGAAGGGCAGAGGGATTGTGGGTCCAGGGAGAATGGCAAGGACCCTGAGGGAGGACACACAGAGAAAAGGCAGAGCCCGCCACCTATGGCCAGGATGGGTGATGCTGGCAGAGCTGAGAAGAACGGGAAGCGTGCAAGGGCTGCGCATGCCCAGAGGGAAGATGGAGTCGCTCATCCCTTCATCTTTATCCCGGACCAAGAGCCGGGTTTGTTGAGTCATCAGTGGTCGCTGCTAGATATTCCTGAGCAAGTGTTTCAATCCAAATAACTCTGTTTGCCGTTTTACTCGATTCTGGTGTTTCCGTTGACAGTATTTTTTGGAGAA
>PVHY01008049.1:0-63835 GCA_004024945.1 Uropsilus gracilis
TCACAAGGCGCCCCTCCTGATAGAATGTTGAAATAGCTCGTTTAAACAATATAAAAGGTGGCTTGCAAACCAGCAATAAAAGCAGCAGATTCCTCGCTCACTAAATTCGTGTCTGTGACCATCATTCGCCTGCCTGAGTTTTTCCTGTCTGCCTGAAGCCCACACTCAGCGGTCTTTCTTGCACGGCCGGTCCGTAGCACTCATAGATGAAGGAGAGCTTTGGAGGATAAAGTGTTTTAACTGGTGTAGTGTCTTTTTCATTTCTATTTCATTATCTTCTACATTTAGAAAATTATTTCTATTCATCTATTGGCTTTTGGATGTTCGTATTCTTTGTTTTTCTAATGCCTAAGTTGAAAGGGGGGGATTTTTTTCAGCTTTTTCTTGTTTCTGGATGTATACCTATTGTGATATATATTTCCCTCTTAATACTTATTTTGTTGCTTCCCATAAATTTTAAATGATTGTTTTCTCATATCTATTTGTCTCAGGTATTTTTTAATTTCTTCTTTGATTACTTTAACCCAGTTGTCTTTCAGTAGTTTGCTGTTTAATCTCCATGTTTTAATAGAATTCTCTACTTTCTTTTGATAATTGATTTCTAGTTTGATACATTTATAGCCTAAGATGCTAGATATGATTTCTTTCTTCACACAACTGTTGGTATCTGTTTTGTGTCCCAGCTTGTAGTTTATACTAGAGAATGTCTCATGTGGAATTCTTAACCATCCTTATTCTCTGGCTATTATTTCAGTGCCAAGAGTTCTTGCCAATCAGGCAGGCATGAGTCTTCTCACTGTGGGTAAAAGTCCCAAGTCCTGGTATTAAGGAATATACTTAGATGCCAGTATCTGCTGGAAATCAGCAGAAAGATTATTTGGCTAGTTTAGCAAGACCTGCTAAATTACTTTATTTGTAAAGATTAACAGAAAGTTAGGCAGGAATAGAAAATACAGACTATAAGCTTTGATTAGTGGGAAAACTGCAGCCCCCCAGAAAATAACCCTTGGTCATTTGATCCTCACTTGCACCAGATGATAATACATCTCAATGATGCACCCACACATGTGTATTCCCCATTGCTTGTTCATGTTCTTTGAACTTTATCTTTCATTTGTCTCTTGAAACATATGAAACTACCCTTGAATCATGATTGCTGTACTTTGACTTGCCCCCCAGAGAAGTCATAGTGCAGTGTCCTTCTGGGTAATTCTTTGCTCAAACCTATTTGGACTTTAAGTAGCATTTTCTCATCTTGTATCTTCCCAATGCTTTTACCCTGAGAAGCAATAGTCCCATATACATTTTAGAAAAAAAAACATGTTTTGTTTCTGGGTATGTATTGCAATGACCTGAAAATGTTTATAAAGGCCCAGATGCTGAATTCTCTTTTTAAAGCTATTATATCCCTGCTTAATTCTTGTCTAGTTGACAGGTGAGAGTGGGATGCTAAAGGCTCTACCATAAATGTGCTTTTTTCCACATATTGTTTTCTGAATTGATAGTTAGCTTATGTATTTTGATGTTCCTACATTTGGTGTCTATGTTATATGCATATGTGTTCAAACATGTCTTCTTGATGTATCTCTCCCTTTATCACTGTATATCCCTTCTTGTCTATTAGCTTTCTAATCTCAAAATCTATTTTGTTTGGTATGTTTGGCTGTCTCTGCCTTCTTTAACATACACTTTATGAGTAGCATTATTTTCTAACTCTTTATTTTTAGCCTACCTTTGTCTTTAGAGCTTGAGTTTCTCCTTGAGAAAGCAAAAGGTTTCCTTAACCAGCTACTCTTTTAATCGATGAATTCAGTCCATTTATGTTTAAGATAATTGCTGATAAGTGATAGTCAATTACTACCATTTTAATTTGTGTGGCTCTATTTCCTTATTTAGTTATCTGTGTATGTTCCTCTTTTTGGTTTTAATATGTGATCTTTCAATAAGTTTTGGAGCTATACTTTATAGCTTGCAAAAAAATTCAGCTTTATTGTCTGAAAATATTTTAATCTTCCTTTTGTATATGATGGAGAATCCTGCAGGACTCAGTATTCTTGTGTGACAGTTTTTCTCTTTAACTATTCAGAACATGGGATTTCATTGTCTACATACTTATAATTTTTCTCCAGAGAAATCTGATCTTAGCCTGATTTGGCACCTTTATGTTATCTGCATCTTCTCCATTTCCAACTTACATATTCTTTCTTTATCTGGAATTTTAGGTGTTTCACATCATATATCTTGCTTTATGATCTTGTCAAGGTTCTTTTAACTTCCTGTATTTCTACATTTATTCCATTCTCTTAGCTTAGGAAGTTTTCCTTAATTTTTTCTTTAAGCATGTTTTCTGCTCCTTTCTTTTTCTCCCCACTATTCCTGCTGTTCCTATCTCTCTTCACTAGACATTTCTAATATTCAATGTTGCTTTATCTCATGGATTTGGTCTCTGAAGGTTTCTTCATTTCTTTCTTTCCCTATCTGCATTCTTTGTTCATCTGCATTTTCATTTATACTGAATTATTGTTTCATTTCACCTGGTCTAAATCTGCAACCTTCTCCTGATTTTTTATTTCTTCTATTTCTCTTTTAAATCCTGAAACTCCATTTTCACCTTATTGAGCTTCATTTTCTGTCTTCAGTTTACTGATTTAATTTCCCAGGACATTTACTTTTTTTTTCTTGAATTTTATTACATTTCTTTGAATTTCCTCATCACTATAATTCTCCATTCTGTATCTAACAAAGAAAGCATTGCTTCCATATTTATAACATGGGATTCTGTGGATTTTTTACTGTGTACTGTACTATTTACTTGGGTATTCATGTTGCCATTTGTTGGGTTTTTTCCTTTCGTTCATTATAAGATTTGGAACCCAGCTGTTATATGTGGGGTTTCCTCAGTATGGCTACTTCTTCATTAATATGGGTTCTATCCTATTTTGGCAAACAATTGATAGGGTCTCACAGGAAATACTGTGACCTCTGACTACTCTGGATCACTCCCTGATGTGGGTCCATTGTCTCACCAGTATGTGTGGATGCTGGTGAGATCTTATAAAAATTCACAAGGCCTTTGGGTTTAGGCTGGTACTGGCAGTATCCTGTATAAGGTTGTGCAATTTCTACTGGTCTGAGGGGTGCTGGCTTGGTTCCATGAAAAGTCAGAGGTCTCTGGCCACTCTGGTTTCCTCTCCTATGTGGTTTGGTGTCTCACCTTCCCTGTAGGGTTCTGTGGAGTCTTAACAGGAATTTTGAAGACATATGGTGGCCTGGGCAGGTGCTGATGGAGTATCACATAAGAGGTCTATAGTCACTTTGGCTTCCTTCCTTATTTAGGGTCTGGTACAGTCCCAAAATAAAGTTTTTATTTAAAAAGTTAATCATAAAAAGGTATACAGACTTTCAAACCAGTACCTAAGTGAGGGCGGGGGCTTCACTCAGCAGCCTAGAGATCAGATAGAAGCCAGAAACAGCCCCCCTGAGGCTCCGCAAGCAAAAAGGGAAGAACTGGTCCCATAGCCTTAGCAAATAGAAGAGTGGGCATGATCCAGAGACTGCACTCCTGGGAGGAAAAAGACCCTATTCAGTCAGGAAGGCATCACCATCAAACCAGTCCCCAAGTGGGGGTGGGGGCTTTGTTCAGCAGCCTAGCAACACCGATAGAGGCCAGAAGCGCTGGGGCTGCATAGGGACCCAGGTGCAGACAAAATAACCCAACAGATGGACTTAAAACAAAAATAACACTAAAAGACACCTATACTCTTCCTCCATAAAGAACCACAGAAGAAGCTCTATAACACCTACTAACCAGAGCCTTCTTAGGAGAAGGCAGAATTGATGTATTGTCTCACCAGCATAAAAGGCAAAAATTTATAAGAAAAGAAGACAAAGTGTACCATAGCAACCACATCCATCTATCACCCATGCTTAGGAAAAAGGAACCACCCACTGTAATCAGCCAAAGGAAACAAAAAAAAATTACTCACCTCAGCTACAGAGACACAAAGAGAATCAACTACAAACTACAAGAAGACTCCAATCATCATGCCAGCCAATACTAGAGCCATAGTCACTCAATATGTGGAGGAAGTATGAAAGCAAAGGACAGGAAAGAAAAGAAGGCAAACACCCCAGCAAACCCCACAGAAACTAATACACCATCAAAGGACAAACAAACTCTAGAAACCAACAAATATACCATTGACGAATGTGCCACCTCCCAGACAAGGAGACTGAACATATGCTTGTTACAAGCATACAAAGAGCTACATGAAGAATTAGAAAAATGCAAAGAAAAAGAAGTGAATATGGCAGAGAAACTAAACAAGTTAGAAGAAATGGCAAAAATTAAGAAATAAAATATCAACAAAGATAAAATAATTGAAAATTGAATACTAAAGTTGAACACTTAAACAAGAATATGAAAACCAAAGATATAAAGGGAGCAACAGAAGAGCTCAAAAATGCAGGGAAAAGTTACAAAAGCAGACTGGAGAAATTCGAAGATTGAATAAGCACCAAAATCGAGAGGAAGAAGAAAGACAGAGAAAGAGAGACACAATGAAAGAAAATAGAAGAAAAACTCAGAGATCTGTCCAATTTCATTAAAAAAGGAAACATAAAAGTTATGGGAGTCCCAGAAGTAGAAGAGAGAAGCCCATGGGTACTGAAAGGCTGTATAAAGAAGTAATGGGGAAAAACTTTCCAATTCTGAAGAAAGAAATGAAACTTGACATTCAGGAAGCCAAAAGAATACCAAGCCACATCAACATCAACAACAACAAAAACCACAGCAAAACACATCACAAAACTCCTGAGAGTCCAGGGTAAGGAAAAAAATAATGAAATTGGCTACAGAAAAGAAACCGATAACATACAAAGGATAACTTATTAGATTGACCTCAGATTTCTCTAAAGAGAAACTCCAAGCAAGGAGAGCATGGAGTCATAGCTTCAAAAAACTCCAGAACAAAAAATGCCAGCCAAGATTACTCTACCCTGCAAAGCTTTCTTTCCTCTAAGAAGGAAGAATAGAAACCTCTCAGACAACCAAAGCCTCCAGAAATTTGCTACCACTAAATTACCACTTCAAGAAATGTTGCAAGGAGCCCTAATATTAAAACAAATAGGATAAATAGAAAAATCAAAGCAAGGAAGCCAATCAGATCCTCAAAATGACAACCAAAAAACAGACTTCAGAACCCCAAATATCAGTAATAGAAAAAAAAAGAAAAAAGGAAATCCTAACCTCAAAATCACCCTCCAGAAGTCAACAGCAGAACAGCAAATATCAATCATCATCCTAAATGTCAATAGTCTAAATTCAGCAATCATAAAGCACAGAGTAGCAGAGTGGATAAAAAAAACAAAACCCAACATTCTGCTGCCTGCAGGAAATATACTTAAACACAAAAAATAAGCACAGATTAAAAGTAAAGGACTGGAAAAAAGTTCTGCAAGCAAACAGCTCCCAGAAGAAAGCAGGAGTAGCCATACTAATAGCAGATAAAGTAGACTTTAAGCTAAAAAAGGTGACAAGGTATAAAGAAGGATACTATATATTGGTAAAAGGATCAATACATAACAAAGACATAACAATTATTAACATATACTCACCAAATGATATACTCACCAATGATATACTCACCAAACATATACTCACCAAAATTCATCAAACACTAACAGCACTGAAAACAGCCATCGGCAAAAATATATATATGTGGTAGGTGATTTCAATGCACCACTCTCACCAAAGGACAGATCAAAAAGACAAAAACTGAACAGAGACACAAAAGCCCTAAATGAAGACCTAGACCATATAGACCTTATAAATATCTATAGGACACTGCACCCCAAAGAAAGGAATACACACTCTTTTCAAATGTACATGGTTCTCAAAAATTGACCACATATTAGGACACAAGGCAAACAGATATACAGAGATTAAAATAGTACCGACTTTTTTCTTTGATCATAAAGTCATCAAACTAGAAAAAAGCAATAAAAAGAAAGTAAGAAGAATGACCAACACATGGAGAATGAATAACATGTTACTAAATGAAGACTGGGTAACTGAGGAAATTAAAGAAGAAATTAAAACCTTCTTTGAAACAAATGACAAAGAAGACACAACATCCGAAAATGTCTGGGACTCAGCAAAACAATTTTAAGATGAAGGTTCATAGCAATACAGGCTCATATCAAAAAGCAAGAAAACAACCAAAGAAATAATCTAATCTCCCAACTAAAATAACTAGAAAAGGAACAACAAAAAAACCCAAACCTAGCAGAAAACAAATAATAAAAATAAAATCAGAAATAAACAATCTAGATAGCAAAAAGACTATCAAGAATATCAACAAAACCAAAAGTTGGTTCTTTGAAAAAATACATAAAATTTATAAACCCCTTGCAAACCTCACAAGGAAGAGAGAACACTCAAATAAGCAGGATTACAAATGAGAGAGGAGAAATTACAACAGACACATCAGAAATCCAAAGGATAATCAGAGATTACTATGAACACCTATATGCAAACAAATACAACAATCTGGATGAGATGGACAGATTCTTGGAAAGATACAACCACTCAAAACTAAAGAAAGAAGTAGAGAACTTAAACCAATCAAAAACAGTGAAATTGAAGCAGTCATCAAAACTCTACCTGAAAACAAAAGCCCAGGACCAGATGGCTTCACAAACGAATTCTACCAGACAATCAAAGAGGAAATAATGCCTGCACTACTAAAGATTTTCCAAAAACTTGAAAAAGGAAAACTGCCAAACACATTCTATGAAGCAAATATCACTATCATACCAAAACCAAATAAAGACAACATGAAGAAAGAAAACTATAGACCAATATCCCTAATGAACACGAAAGCAAAAATGTTAAAGTCCTGGCAAATCCATTCCAATGATGTATAAAAAGCATTATTCACCATGATCAAATGGGATTTATCCCAGAGGCACAAGGATGGTGCAACATTCCAAAATCAATTATTATAATTCACCACATCAACAAGGAGCAAACCAAAAACCATATGGTCATATCAGTAGATGCAGAGAAATCATGTGATGAAGTTCAACATCCATTTATGATAAAAGCTCTTGAAAATTTGGGGACAAAAGGAACATATATCAACAGAATAAAAGCCATTTATGACAAACCTACAGCAAACATCATCGTAAACAGGGAAAAACTAAAATAATTCCAATTAAGATCTGGACCCAGGCAAGTATACCCACTCTCTCCACTACTTTTTAACATTGTACTGGAAGTTCTAGCAAGGGCAATAAGACAAGAGAAATACATAAAAGGAGTACAAGTAGGGAAATAAAAACTGAAGCTTTCATTATATACAGACAATACGATTATTTATGTAGAGAATCTAAAAGAATCCACAGAAAAACTTCTTAAAACTATAAACCAGTTCAGTAAAGTAGCCAGTTACAAAATCAGCACAGATGATAGAGCTTCCTATATACAAAAAGTCAAGCTGAAGAAGAAAAAATTTAAAAAATCCATTTACCATCGTATCAAAAAAAAATACCTAGGGATAAACCTAACAAAACATGTGAAATATCTATACAAAGAGAACTTTAAAACGCTGCTAAAAGAGATAGAAGACATAAGAAAAATGGAAGGAAATTCCCTGCTCATGGATTTTAAGAATTGAAAACATCAAAATGTGCATCCTTCCAAAAGCAATCTACAGATTCAATGCAATCCCTATAAAAATTCCAACAACATTCTTCAAAGAGGTAGAACAAAAATTACAAAAATTCATATGGAATAACAAAAGATCTTGATTATGGAAAAACCTCCTGAACAGAAAAAGGGAGAAAGGAGGTATTACTATTCTAGACTTTCAAACTATACTACAAAGCCATAGTAATTAAAACAGCTTAGTACTGGTACAAAAACAGACAATCAGATCAATGGAACAAAAATGAATCCCCTGAAATTAAGCCACACATATATAGTCAACTAATCTTTGACAAAGGAGTGAAAAACTTATATTGGAACAAGGACAGCCTCTTCAATAAATGGTGTTTGGAAAACCGGATCAAGACATGCAAAAAAAAAAAAAAAAGGAACCAAAATACCTACTTCACAACATTTACAAAAACTAACTCAAAATGGATAAAAGACTTGGACATAAGACTTGAAACCATAAAATACACAGAGGAAAACCTGGGCAAAACCCTTCATGAGTTACAATTCAGAAATCTATTTTTGGCCATATTTATAGATGGCAAAAACAAATGAAGGAAAACATAAACATCTGGTACTACATCAAACTAAAAGGCTTCTGTACAGCAAAAGAGACAACAGAAAATAATGAAAAAAATCCCAACCAAGTGGGAAGAAATGTTCACCCTCCATACAAATGATAAGGGTCTGATAACAAAGATACACAAAGAACTCACACAACTTAACAGAAACAAAGCAAAAAAACCCAGTTGAAAACTGCGGAGAAGATCTAAAAAGACACTTCTCCGAAGAGGAAGTCCAAATAGCCAACAGGCACATGAAAAATTGTTCAATGTCACTAGCAATCAAAACAATAGAAAAATTGTTCAATGTCACTAGCAATGAGATACAACAATGAAATACCACCTTAACCAGTAAGAATGGCCCACATCCAAAAAACAGACAACAAGAAGTGCTGGCATGGATATGGAGAGAAAGAAACACTCTTACATTGCTGGTGGGAATGTAAACTGGTCTAACCACTATGGAAAGTAGTGTGGAGGACCCTCAAACTAATGAAAATGAAACTGCCATTCGACCCAGCAATTGCTCTTCTAGGAATCTACCCAAAGGAGCCCATAATGCTTGTACAAAAGGACACTTGTGCCCAGATATTTACTGCAGTTTGTTTACTATTTGTTTGTTACTCCAGGATGTTTACTATTTATAATTGCAAGGACATAGAAACAGCCCAAATACTCCAAGACAGATGACTGGATGAAAAAGATGTGGTATTATATATACACACAAGGGAATATTATGCATCAA
Organism: Uropsilus gracilis; assembly: GCA_004024945.1. Taxonomy (NCBI): domain Eukaryota; kingdom Metazoa; phylum Chordata; class Mammalia; order Eulipotyphla; family Talpidae; genus Uropsilus; species Uropsilus gracilis. The sequence continues at coordinate 9,026 of PVHY01008049.1, forward strand.
TTAAAAAATGACAGATTTGATGATTTTTTGGTAACATGGATGTACCTAGAAGCAATCATATTGGCAGAAACAACTCAGAAGGAAAAAAGCAGAAACCAAATGGTTTCACTAATATATGGACAACCAAATGAAAGTACCAGTTGGAGTGGCCAGGGAGGGGAGGGGGTGGGTGATCCCCAAGGATCACACTGATGTGAAATATATATGTATATATGTAAATTATTTAAGTAAATTTTTTTTAAAAAAGAAAAGGGTATATACGACATAATGATCAGTGGAAAAATTCATTAAGAAAATGCAATTAGCATTAATATATATGCCCTTAACATGTAGCAACTAATATCATAACTAAAACTGACAAAACAGTTTTTATTGGAAGACTCACTACACCAGAAACAAAAAGGGAGAAATCATTTAGACTGAAAGTTAACATAGAAATAAATATCTTTAATGAAGCTTTGTATTAGATTAAGTTAAGAGCATTTATAGAGCTTTCCATTCCAAAAGAAATTGAGATACCACTTTACACCAGTAAGAATGTCCCACATCAAAAAAAAAAAAAAACAGGCAACAACAAGTGCTGGCATGGATGTGGAGAGAAAGGAACACTCTTACACTGCTGGTGGGAATGTCAACTGTCCAGCCAATATGGAAAGAAAGCAGTATGGAGGACCCTCAAACTAATAAAAATGGAATTACCATTTGACCCAGCATTTGCACTTCTGGGAATCTACCAAAAAGAGACTTCAATGTGGGTACAAAAGGACACCTGTGCTTGGATGATTATTGCAGCACTATTTATAATTGCAAGGACATGGAAACAACCCAAATGCCCCAGAATAGACAAATGGATGTAAAAAATGTGGTATATATACAAAATGGAGTATTACTCATCAATTAAAAATGACAAATTTGATGAATTTATGGAAACCTGCATGTACCTAGAAGAAATCATACTAGTAGAAGCAAGACAGATAGAAAAAGACAGAAACCAAATGGTTTCACTAATATATGGACAACCAAATGAAAGTACACAATGGGAGGGTGGGGACCAGCTGGAGCAGTCATGGAGGGGAGGAGGTGTGTGACCCCCAGGGCTCAAAATGATATGAAATATATATATATATATATTTAATTCCTCTCAATTGCATATAAACTATTGTCCAGAATAAATCTTATTCTGAAACATACATGAAAATAGAAATTATATAAAGTGGTATCTTCTATAACAATGATCAAAACCTAGCAAATAACCACAAAAACTCATGTGGAGAGTAAATAAAATTCTTTCTATAATTCCTAGGCCAATGGAGAAATCAAAGAATTGCTAAGACTAATGAAAACTGTCTACCAGAACTTCGAGAAAGGTGCATAGAGACTTCAATGAAGGATTGTTTATAACAATAAGGGCCCAAACCAAAAGAAAAATCTGAACATGACAGAATAGAGGCCAAAATCAATACTCTCCTAAAAGCAACTATAAGAAAGGACAGATATGAACTCCTGGCAAAATTCAGACTTATCAAGTGGTCTGTACAGGTCAGGAATTCTCCAGGAAGATACAGAAAGAGCCTATTCTCCACAGGTATCTGGCCATATTGGGAAAAACTCCTTACTTAGCCATCATGGCTATATCCCAACCCCAAAGTCTCAACAACCATCTCTGCATTGGAGACTCAGAGGCTCTTGGATATTCCCAGGTATCCCTTATACAAGTACTAGAAGTTGGCCTCCAGGAGAGTACAGAGCCTGAACTGCAAAATTGTTTATATCATTTTACTCCCTTGAGCTGCATCTTGGAGAGACATAAAAGTTCAACTTGGAAGTGCATCCCACTCAGCCTTCCAGCACCTCACAATGTGAACAGGGACACAACACTAGCAACAGCTCCTCAGAAATCAGAGTCCTAAGGCACAAATTTTTCTTTGCTTTACCTGTTCTTTCTCTCTTTTATTCATTTTTTCACTGAGTCACAACTTCAAAAGAGCTAGAAGTTCAACACAGATTTTGGGGAAAACATCCCATTCAGTCTTATGGTTCTCCCAATTGACAAGGCCAAAAGAGTCGCTACCATTTGCATGAGAGTTTAGTCCTGAATTGTAAACAATTCTTTGTTTTCCTCATTAATCTTTATTTTCCCTTTCCTCCTTTTTTTCCTTCTTGAAAATCTATCGAAGATAATAATTAAAGAGAACTTCAAAATCCAGAAAGAAAAGAAATGAAAATAGACAAATAGCGAGCTATAAAGATGTCAAACTATCAGAATGATAGGACAATTACATCAAGAAACGTAGTACCTACCAAGAGTTCAAGACAAAGAAAATACAAAGAAGCAGGCTGGGGGAAGAAACAGATAACCTATAAAGGGAAAAAAATTAGACTGACATTAATCTATTTGGAAAAACATTAAAGGCACAAGACAGTGGAGTAACATATTCACAAATCTCAAAACTGAAAAAAATGGCAAGAATACTTTATTTTGCACTGCTTTGCTTCCTCTATGAGGGAAAAATAAGAAAATTCTCAGACAAGAAAAATCTTCAAAAATTTGCTTCCACTAATCACCATCTAAAAACTATAACAAGAACTTTTAAAATCTAAACTGATGGAAGAATGTACATGAAGAATAGAGCAAGATACAAAAGGGAGCTACAAAACAATAACAAAATAGCAGTAGCAGACTTCCATGTATCAATATATGTACCACTAAATGTAAGAGGACTAAATTCAACAATATAAAGACACAGTTATGGGAGCCAGCTCCCCGCTGCCAGGTTCCTGAGGGAACCCACCCGAACTTTCCACCACCCAGGTGAGCCACTGGAAGTCACTGGTGCTGGCTCCAGGCCTCTGGGAGGGACACATCCCAGCACCACCTTCACCGCCATCCCTGGGAGCCAGCCACCTCAGCCAGGTTGCTGAGGGAACCCACCCGACCCTTCCCCCACCTAGGTGAGCCACCAGAAGTCACTGGCGCTGGCACTGCTTGTGGCACTGGTGCAGATTACTAAACTAAACGACAGATCTACTTTCACCCTGGAAAACATTCCCATCACCATGCCAACCAACACAAGATCCATGGTTTCTCAATATGTAGAATAAGTTAGAAAGCAAAACACAGTGAGGAGAAAAACTTTAGACATGCAGGCAAACCCCACAGGAAAAATCCATCACCAAAAAAGAAAAGACAATCTCCGGAAAACATAGAAGAAATGATGTGTATCTCGGAAAAAGATTCCAGCATCAACATGTTAAATGCACTCCAAAAATTAAGAGAATTAGAAAAAAGGACAACAGTATGATAGAATTTAATGCACTAAGGGAAGTAGTGCAAACATAGAAATAAAGAAAGCATCAATATGTATAACCTAAACTACAAAGGAAGAATGAATATGAATCCCTAAAATTGAAATTGAAAGAGACACAAGATTTAAGGGTTGGAATAGATGAGCTCAAAAATGCACAGAAAAGACATGGGAGCAGATTAGATGAAATAGAAGAATGAATCAGCACACTTGAGGATACAGAAATAGAGAGAACAAAGTAAGAAAAAAAGAAAGAGAAAATAAGAGGACTGAATACAAGCTCAGAGATATGTCAGATTCCTTAAAAAAAAGAAACATAAGAGTAATAGGAATCCAAGAAGGAGAGGAGAGAGTCATGCTTTTCAATATATTAATAGAGAACTTTCTCAATCTGAAGAAAGAAATGAAAATAGACATACAGGAAGCTCAAAGTACACTTAGCTACTTTAATGAAAGAAAAGCCACAGCAAGACACATCATGGTAAAACTTCCAAGAACCTAAGATAAGGAAAAAGTAATGAGAATGGCTAGAGAAAAGAAACAGATAACCTACAAAGGAAAATCCATTAGACTGACCTCAGATTTTTCTGAAGAGACACTCCAGGCAAGGAGAGAATGGAGTCACATCTGCAAAAAACTCCAAGAAAAAATGTGCCAACCAAGAATACCCTACCCTGCAAAGTTATCATTCCTCTATGAAGGAAAAAATAGAACCTTCTCTGACAAGCAAAGTCTCCAGAAATTTGCTACCACTAAACCCCCACTCCAAGAAATTTTGCAGGAGGCCTCAAGATCAAAACCATAAGAAGAACAAACATACACACACACACACACACAAATAAACCCCAAAATGACCACCAGGAAACCATTAGAATTGCAAACATCAATAATCACCCTAAATGTCAATGGTCTAAACTCAGCAATCAAAAGATGAAGAGTTGCAGACTGAATCACAAAACAGAACCGAACATTCTGCTGCCCCCAGGAAACACATCTGATCTCTAAGGATAAGCATAGACTGAATGTGTAGGGCTGGAAAACTACACAACAAGCAAATGGCCCCCCCAAGAAAGCAGGAGTAGCCATTCTTGTATCAGACAGCGCAGACTTCAAATTAACAAAAGTGACAAAAGATAAAGATGGCCACTACCTAATGATTAAGGGCCAATCCACCAAAAAGACATAACAATAATCAACATATACGCACCTAATGAGGGAGCACCAAAATTCATAAAACTACTAGTAGAACTGAAATCAAATATTGATGAGAATACATATGTGGTAGGAGATTTTAACACTCCACTCTCAACAAAAGACAGATCAACAAAACAGCAACTACAAAAAGAAACAAAAGCTTTAAAGGAAGAGCTGGACCAAATGGACCTAATAGATATACAGGACACTACACCCACCAAGGAAAAGAATACCCTTTTTTTAAATGCACACGGTTCATTCTTTAAAATTGATCGAATATTAGGCCACAAGACAAATCTGAATACATAAACATTAAAATAATAACCTTTTCCTCCAATCATAAAGGCATCAAATTAGAAATCAACAATGAAATGAAAATAGGGAGAGTAAATACTACATGGAAACTGAACAACAAGCTTCTGGAAGATCACTGGGTAAAAGAGGAAATTAAAGAAGAAATTAAAACCTACATGGAGCCAAATGACAATGATGACACAACGTTCCAAAATGTATGGAATGCAGCAAAAGCAGTATTACAAGGAAAGTTCATAGTAATATAGGCCCAAAGAAAAAGAATTGAAACAGCCCAAAGAAATACTCTAATCTCCCAACTTGAGGACTTAGAAAAAGAGCAACAAAAAAATCCAAAACACAGCACAAGACAGGAAACAACAAAAATAAAAGCAGAGATTAATGAAATAGAAACGAAAAAGTCCATCGAGAAGATCAACAAAACCAAAAGCTGGTTCTTTGAAAAAATAAATAAAATTGACAAATCCCTGGCAAGGCTTACAAAGAAGAGAGAAAACTCAATTAAACAGGATCATAAATAAAAAGGGAGATATTACAACAGACCCAGTAGAAATCAAAAAAAATAATTAGAGACTACTGGGAACATCTATACGCAAATAAATACAGCAACCTTGAAGAGATGGACAAATTCCTAGAACAATACAGTCATTCAAAATTGAACAAAGAAGAAACAGAAAACTTTAACATGTCAATCACAAGTAGTGAAATTGAGGCAGTCATCAGAACTCTCCCTAAAAACAAGAGCCCGGGTCCAGATGGTTTTACATTTGAATTCTACCAAATATTCAAAGAGGAACTGACATCAGTACTATTAAAACTTTCAAAAAATTGAGAAAGAAGGAAAGCTACTAAGTACCTTATATGAAGCAAGCATTAGACTACTTCCAAAACCAAATAAAGATAGTGCAAAGAATGAGAACTACAGACCAATCTCCCTAATGAACACGGATGCAAAAATTCTAAATAAAATTCTGGCAAACCCAATCCAATATTGCATAAAACAGATCATCCATCATGACCAAGTAGGATTCATCCCAGGGGCACAGGGATGGTTCAACATCCAAAAATCAATCAACATAATCCACCACATCAACAAAGAGAAAAACAAAAACCATATGATCACATCAATAGATGCGGAAAAAGCATTCGATAAAGCCCAGCATCCTTTCATGATGAAAGTCCTGGAAAAAAATTGGTATAAAAGGAACATACCTGAACATAATAAAAGCTATATATGACAGACCCACAGCAAATATTATCCTCAATGGGGATAAAATGAAGCCATTCCAATTAAGGTCTGGAACATGCAAGGATGCCCACTCTCTCCACTCCTTTTCAACATAGTTCTGGAAGTCCTAGCCAGGGCAATAAGGCAAGAGAAAGACATAAAAGGAATCCGAATAGGGAATGAAGAAATAAAGTTATCATTATATGCGGATGATATGATACTCTATATAGAGAACCCAGAAAAATCGACAGAAAAGCTGATTGAAATAATAAACCGATTCAGTAAGGTAGCTGGATACAAAATCAACACACAAAAATCAACAGCATTCATCTATGCAAAGAACAATCAGAAAAAGAAGAAATTAAAACACCCCATTTACCATTGCACCAAAGAAAATCAAATTCTTGGGAATTAACTTAAAAGACATAAAAGACCTATACAAAGAAAACTGTAAAACATTCTTAAAAGTAATAGAAGATGATGTTAAAAATGGAAAGACTTTCATGGATCGGAAAAATCGACATTATCAAAATGGCCATACTACCAAAGGCAAACTACAGATTGACCCAATGACATTTTAAAGAGAAAGAATAAAAAATACTGAAATTCACATGGAACAACAAAAGACCCTGAATACCCAAAACCCTTTTGACAAACAGAAGAGACAACGGAGGTTTTACTATTCCAGATTTCAAACTATACTTCAAAGCCATAATACTTAAAACAGCATGGTACTGGTACAAAAACAGACCAAAGGATCAGAATCGCATACCCAGAAATAAAACCACACATAAATGACCAAATAATCTTCAACAAAGGGGCAATAAACATACTCTGGTACAAGGATAGCCTCTTTAGTAAATGGTGCTGGGAAAACTGGATCAAAACTTGTAAAAAAAATGAACCAGGACAACACCCTCACACCCTGTACAAAAATTAACTCAAAATGGATAAAGAACCTGGAAGTGAGACCTGCAACCATAAAATACATAGAAGAAAACTGGGCAAAACCCTTTATGAAATAAAGGGGCAAAACCCTCAGAAATCCATTTGGGGAAACAACTGTGGCTGGGAAAAATATGAAGGAAAACATAAACAGCTGGGCCTATATCAAACTAAAAAGTTTCTGTTCAGCAAGAGACAATAAATGAAACAAAAAGAAACCCAACCAACTGGGAGAAAATTTTTGCCCTCCAGACAAGTGACAAGGGTCTGAAAACAAAGATCCACAAAGAGCTCCTACAGCTCAACAAAAACAAAGCCAAAAACCCACTCAAAAAATGGGGAGAAGAACTAAAAATACACTTCACCAAACAGGAGAAACAAATGGCTAATAGGCATATGAAAACATGCTCCACATCACTAGTAATCAGGGAAATGCAAATTAAAACCACACTGAGATACCATCTTACATCAGTAAGAATGGCCCTATAAATAAAACAGACAACAACAAATGTTGGTGCCGATGTGGAGAAAAAGGAACTCTCTTACACTGCTGCTGGGAGCGCAAACTGGTCCAGCCACTATGGAAGACTCTGTGGAGGTCCCTCAAACAATTGTAAGTGGACTTAGCATTTGACCCAGCAATCCCACTACTAGGAATCTACCCAGAGGACATGAAAACATTAATTCAAAAGGACACCTGTACAAGCATGCTCACTGCAGCTCTGTTCACAATTGCCAAGACTTGGAAACAAACCAAATGCCCTAAAACATATGATTTGCTAAAAAAAAAGTGGTTCTTTGAAAAAAAATGAATGCACAACATCAAACTAAAATGCTTTTGCACAACAAAAGAGACTGCAAACAAAATAGACATGCTACTGAATCAGGAAAAAGTGAACACCATACATCTGAGAAGGAACTGTCCTACAGAGAGCTTACACAACTCAATAAAAACAAAGCAAACAACCAAATCAAAGATTGGGTCAAAGATCAATAAGACACTTCTCCAAAGAAGAAATGCAAATAGCCAACGACTTGAAAAATGATAAACACCACTTATTGCCAGGCAAATGTAAGTAAAGACCACAATCTGATACCACTTCACATCTCTGAAAATGAACCATATTATAAAAAACAGAAGCAACAAATGCTGGTGAGGATGTCATGAAAAATGAACTCTTACACAGCTGGTGGGAATGCCAGATAGACAGCCACTAAGCTATGTGAAGGCTCCTCAAGATCTATAACATAACCGAGCAATTCCACTCTTAGGAATTTACCAAAGAGAACAAAAAAACTGTAATTTGAAAGGAAACCTGCACTTCTTGTTTATTGCAGCACTATTTACAATAGCTAAGATTGGAAACAACCTAAATGATCCCAAACAGATGAATATACCATGAAGATGTTGTATATACATGCAATGAAATACTGCACAGTGATCAAAAAAGATAACTTTTTGTTATAGCAACATGTGTGGGGCGTGGATGCATGTTAAGACATACACCTTAGAAAAAGGAACATCTGTATCATTCTCATCTTCTCTGAAACACTATCAGCGCTCCGTTGTACACAAAGGGTATAGTTACTGCCCATGATCCTTGCTATGGCATTGTTTAAAATCAGCAGTGGTTTTAAGCCTTGTACAGAGCATGTGGGGTGCCAGTAGATATGATTCTTAAAGCATACAGTAGAGGGGACCAATGCTGGGTCATTGTTTAAGTATATACTGCAATTGTTGCAAGGATCTGAAAAGTCCAAATTGCCAATAAAGCTGGAATGAGAATCTTGGGGAATGAGATATTCTGATCCTCCCAGAATGGTGAGGTTGTGGGTTGTGAGATAAGTTCACCTAGGGATGCATTCTTGGCATGGCTATGGCTGTCTCCCAGCTTGCAACTAGGGGGAAAAAGCAAGTGTCAGATCCTGCTATCTGGATCCTTGCTATGGACCGGCCATGCAAGAAAGACCGCTAAGTGCAGGCTTCAGGTAGACAGGAAAACTCAGGCAGGCGAATGATGATCACGGACACAAATTCAGTGAGCAATGAAATCTGCTTCTTTTCTAGATTTTCAGGCCGCTTTTTATATTGTTAAACAAGCTACTTTAACATTCCATGAGGAGAAGCATCTAATGAGTAGTGAATACATTATCTCAGTGAGAGAGGAATGACCGCGTGAGGGCAATTATCATGGTGAGGGCAATTATCATTGAGCGCGTGAGGACAATATCATTGAGTGCGTGAGACCAATATCATGAAAGACAGAAATCATTATCTTAAGAGAAAATAGATTATCATTAGATACTACTAAACATTCCTAAGCAATCATTTTTAGGGAATCAGGATAATTAAAGTTGGTTACAAGTCACCCAAGGTTATTCCTTGGCTGTAAAGCTTATCTGGTTCTCCTTGCCTCGAGCTCCTTCCAGTATTTCAATGACTTTTCACAGAGAATTTAATTAAAGTAAAGAATCTGATGACTGGGCTCCTATATTTTCCTTAATAATGATGCAGTTCATGACTTCAGCACTCTTACACCTGGGGTCCGGGGAGCTACGCCCTAAGGGTCCCCTGATTTTCAGGTCAGCTCCCAGTTTGTTCCTCCTGCGGGGGGCAAAGAGCTTAACTTGTAAAAGGGTTTAGATTACAAGTTTCTCATCTCTGAGATGGGCTCCCATAGATCCTGAGCTGTGTGCAGACCCCATTCCCTTCATTAACCATGGCCCTAACTGAATTCCATCTCATATTCTCATTCAGGAAGTTTTTACCAAAGGAATGCAGTTTTTCTGCTTATCTTTGTAGGACTTGTAAAAATCCGGGTGAAGGAAGCATTTAGGTAAATTTCCTTCTGAAATATTGAATCTGATATTAGAGGTACAATGCAAACTCTAGTAGGCATATCATTTGTACCTCTAGTTTGTAAAACTTCCAAATCCTGGTTCTTTCCCATTTGGGGGACTTGGCCAATCAACCCTTTACCATCTCCCATGTGATGGGGGTCTGAGGTCTGCATATTCTCTTGCCTTTGATTAATCTGTTTTCATACATTCCTAGACTTAGGAAAGGTTTGACTAGAGGATGGAGTCACCACCCTTTGCTATCTATAATGAGATAGAACATCCCTCCTGCCTTGATATTTCTGCTGGACCAAACCAATATTTGGTCAAGATGTCCTTTTGCATGCCATACAGGCTGGCTTGACTTTTTCTTCCTTTTTGTATGAATCTTAAGTAAAATGAGATTTTATGGAGGGTTGGACTTGTGGACCTCTGTTTGAGAAAATATTAATGGCTAGTAAGGGTGCCATGTGGATCTTCATTAGAGACTGGTTCATATACCCCCCCCTTTTAAGTAACTGAATTTTTTTATTGATTAGCACAAGCATTTACATATATCTAACTGTTCACTAGTTAGTATAAAGTTAAGCTGGATTAAGATATCTTGACCCCATAAACATCTTTTTACATCTGGTACAATATAAAATTGTGTGTACCCTTGTTTTCCCTCAGAATTTGTAAATGGCAGTTATCTTTGACTGTTTTTAATCCTGTCAGTCACTTTCGACTATTTCTAATGCTGTCAACCATTTTTTTACTGTTTTCAACTCTGTCAGAAGAACCTCCTATTCTAATTAATTGTTCTGGGACATCTCTAATAGGTTACTGGGATGACAGCAAATGACGACACATCTGTACCAGTGTCCAATAATCTTTTAAAACTTATACCTTTTATAATTAATTTTATAAGATTTTTTCTGAAGCTTTTGTAACTGAAAGGCATCTGTATTGTCTTTTACACTCTGTTTTTTCTGGGGATGGGACTAGCTATGTGGGGTATGGATGCAGGTTAAGAGATATGCCTTAGAAAAAGGAACCCTTTATCTTTCTCATCATCTATGGAAACTAGAGATGGTTACTGGGAAGTTAAGAGTAAAAACCCCACATTGGGTGCCATTTGTTAGGAGTCCCATGTGGGAAAGAAGAAGAATGAGATGGACGAGATTTATAATGATCCTTGAGACCCCAGCTCACAGATCAGGGATCTGGGAACATGACAGGTCGGTTTTTATTAGGAGTTGAGGTCTCTTTTATATCATGACTAGGAATGATCACAATGAAGTAACTGAATTCCGAATATATATCACATACAGAGGAGGATAGGTGATAACAGGAGGAGTCATATGTCTCTTGGGTGGGACATCCCTAAGAGGTTACCAAGCTGTGTCATAAATCAGAGACTTGCCAGTAACCATCTCTAGTGTGCCAGAGATTACTAGAAGATAAAAGTGTTCCTTTGTCTAAGGCATATCTCTTAACCTACATTCATGCTCTATAAACATGGAGAAAGCTGTAAGTGATTGCTAAGAAAAGTTAGACAGAACGGGAAAATATATATATTGGATGGTTTCATTTATATGCAGAATATAGAGATTTCAAACAAAGTGTCAAGAGGGACAAAACTTGTTGGCTGATCAAAGATCTGAGGCATATATTGAGGAACAGGATTGAGAGGTATCAAAACAAGAGAGGGAAGACCATAAGTGACAGTGATTATAGATAGGATGCCATAGTGATAGAGGAACTACAGGGACTATACCAGGGGATAGAAATTAAATACTATCCAAAATTTACAAAGAGGTAAGAAAATAAATAAGTTAATTTTAAAATTAACACTATTCCATACTAACTTTACAAATGTAATATAAGTTGAGTATAAATAGTTAAAGGTATCAAAAGACACCGTAAAATCTCACCCAAAACAATCAACACTAAAATTACTAGAGTTTATAGATAAAGAAAAAATCATCAGGCTCTTCACTCACAGAAATAAATAAGATCCAAAGGCAATAATTAGTTTGCATCAGAACATTCAAAAGTTACATAAAAAGTTAAGATGACAAGTGAATTAATTTTAAGGAAACTCAAATCAAACACTGTGAACAAAGATTTTTATATACAGCCAAGATATCTTTTCAGTACTAAAGCCATGGAAAAAAAATGTTAGAGATATGCAGGACTCAGGGAATAAATACTGTGCTGCTGAGGAATGATGTTGGGAAATATCCACAGCCACTTTCAAAGGGAAAAAAATAAAATAGATCCATTCTTAATTTCATAAAACAAAATTAAATTTAAATGAATCAAAGATTTAGATAAAGTAACTGAAACCATAAATACTTTAATAGAAAAAAAACATAGGGGTTACAGAAGACAACATCAACCACAGAGGTTTCCCAGGGAACCCCCCCCCCCATGAACTCCAATGGCAAATGAAATGAAAACAAAAGTATAGTTGGGCTACATCAAGCTAACAAGATTTTGTACATAAAATAAACCATAAAAAAGACAAAAAGGCAACATAGAGACTCGAAGAAGATATTTGTACATTATGTATCTGTCAAAGGCTGATTTCCAAAATATGTAAATATTTGTACAATCCATCAACAGTAACAATTAAAGAGAACCCAATAAAAGTGGGTAAAATTATAAGCTAAACACTGTTTTTAAAGAAAAAAAAAAGGCCTACAAACACATGAAAAATTATACAATTTCATTTAACATATGGTAAATCTACATCAACATAACAATGAGTTAACACCTCATTCTTGTGAGAACTGTTTATATCAAAAGAATGGAAACAGTGAATGCTGATGAAGATGTAGCAATAAAGGAACTCTCACTCACTAGTGGTGGAAATGCAAGTGGTGTAGCCTCTACAAAACAATGATATGGAGGAACATTAAAAGATATAAGAATGAAAGCCTCATTTGATCCACAATACCTCTGCTTGGTCTTAACCCCTGTATAATAAAAATGCAAATATGATGAGAGTATGAACTCCTAGGTTCACAGGAACAGTTTCCATAGTTGTTAGTTCATGAAAACAATGTGCCTAATGATAGATTACTGGATAAAGAAATTGTGTATTATATACTGAATAAAATAACTACTTAGCTATTAAAAATGAAGAAATAATGCCATTGAAAACAAAATGGTTGAGTCTTGAGGTGATTAAGCTAAATGAAATATAAAGATAATATAAATGAATAATAAAATATAAATGAAAAATAAAAGAAGATAAAAGACATATATTGCCTGGTTTCACCTATTGTGGTATATAAGTAAAAAAAACTGCTGGGAAAACACAGAAAAATACTAAACTTAGTGAAAAATATATTGGTTGCCAGAGGGAAAAAGGCAGAAAGGAGGAAGAGACAAGAGGAGAAGAATAGGGCATTATCATAGGAGGTTTGGTGGAAGTGAATGAAATCTTCACATATGAAGATTTAAAAACGACACCAAAATTTTATAGATGTATAAATGTCTGACAAACTGATAAAATAAAAAGAATATTTGAACAGATCAATTATAAGCAAGGATACTGAAATAAGAGTGTGGGAACAGATGGTTTCCCTACTATATTTTACTAAATTTCAAACACAAAATTGTGCCTATTCTTAAATTGTTCCAAAAAGTTTAAGGTAAGGGAATACTTAAAAAAAATGAAGGGAGAAGTGGTCCTTCTTATCTTAGAGGATTAACATTATTCTGATATCAAAATCAGAAAATGACATCACAAAAATGGAAATCAGAGATGGGAATCCGTAATGAACAGAAATGCAAAACATTTCAACATTATCATAGATATCTTAACCCAACCATACATTAAAAAGATCCATATACTATGACCAAATGGGTTTTATTCTGGAAATAGATGGAAATAGATGGTTCAACATTTACAAGTCAATCAATAATTCAGCCCATCAGAAAAATGAAACATAAAAATCATAGGATCACACCAATAGATACAGAGGAAGCATTTGAAAAGATTCAATATCCATTTAAGTTACAGAAACTCTCAAAATGGGAATAGAAGAAATACCTGAATATAATAAAAGGCCCTATAGGATAACTAACATCATATTTAATAATGAAAACCTGAATTATTTTCTAAAATCAGATACAAGACAAAGGATTCCACTTTCACTATATTCAACATATGGGGCATCCTCTATACAGTATTTAGATAAAAAAAATAAAAGAGAATCCTACTTGGAAAAGAGAAACTAAAATCATCACTGTTTGCAGATGATATAATAATGTGTACAGAAACCCTAAGGACTCAATCAAACCACTATTAGAAACAATAAATAAGTACAGAAAAGTGGCAGGTCACAAAATTAACACACAAAATTCTGTTTCATTCCTAAATACAATAGATTAGAAGAGAATACAATTGAGAAAACAATCCTGTTTACCACTGAACAAAAAATAATTAAATACTTAGTAGTATAAGGTGAAAGATCTGCACAAGGAATATTAAAAAGCACTGGTAAAACTAATAGAAAAGACACCCAAAAATGGAAATATATTCCACATTAATGAATTGAAAATATTAGCATTGTTGCTGTCCAGGAATGCAAGTCCCCACCCAGAAAAAAAGGCCATAGTTCTAGAAAAAGAAAAGACCAGCAGGCTAAACATAGACTAATAGCTTGCAGTGAGAGGAGCTGCAGTGACCAGAGTGGGGTGGGGTGGGGATAAGGGCTACAACCATGCAAACATGACCAACATTGTATAATTACAAAATAAAATGAAAAAAAAATTAGCATTTTAAAATGGTTATTTTGTCCAAAACTGTATATGGATATAATTCAGTACTGATAAAAATTCTGATGGAAGTAAGAAACTATGACTGAAATTGGTATGGAACCACAAAATACCCCCAAATTGCTGACATTTCATTTATGACATAGAATCCAAGAAAATACAATGAAGAAATGAAAGTCTATGCCAAAAAAATAGTGTTGGAAATATCAGCCTGCAAAAGAATGATATTAGCCCAATATCTCAAACCATACACAAAATATAATTCAGAACTGACCATAAATGAATGCGGATTATGAAGATACCAGGATCACATCCTCCACATACTCACAGCTAGATTGTATCAGAAAAAGCTGATGAAGGAACAACAGGTGATTGCAGCACAGGCTAGGAGTAATATTCAGAGGTGACTGTCCATAGAGAGTAGTGGGAAAGGCCAAGCAGAGGGCCCACCCAGTAAGAGTGAGTCCCAATCACCTGGTGGCCCTGAAATCAGCAGTGTAATTCACATGTTAGTTCTCAGCAGAACTCAATGAACTCTAGGATGGGATCCTGAAGTGGAACTACCACCATAGGATTCCACAGAACTCAGTGACTTCTGGAGTGGGTCCTGGTAGCAGGCCCAATAGCATTAGCCCTTGAAGAACACAGAGAAGCTGTGACAGGACCAGGAAGCTGATAATCATTGGTAATAACCCTGCAGACCTCAGTAACAGGAACACTCAGAAGAACTAAGTGAGCATCAGGATGGGACAAAGAGGGAAGCAGGTCTACCATGGTAGGCCCCCACATACCCCAGAAAATACAGGGCAGGGTCCTGGAAGCAGCCAAATCTGGTAGATCATGGCATGCAGTGAATCAGAACCTACCAAGGGGAGAAGATGTGACAGAATCCAGAAGAGGCAGCTGCAGGGCTTAGTCCCCAGTGGTTGTGACTCTTGGAGGAAGACCAGAAACCATAAGAAACATAAAAGAAAACAAATGAACTATGATATTGCTTTCTAGGATGTCTTTGGGAACTTAACTCCAACAGCAAGAAAAAACAAAAACATTTGAAAAGTACTTATAGTGTAAGCTAAAAAGCTTCTTACAGTGCAATAAACTATCATTAAGGGTCATGCTTCTGGTGAGAAGATATCTCAGTGTAGGTGTAGCTTATCCAACTCAGTCACTATTCTGTCCTATTCTTTGGTGTGGCCTACAGAGACAAGTCCTACAGTTATCTGAAACCGTGAGCAGAGGAGGAAAAGAGGACAGTAGCTGAGGAGAAAAAGAGGCAGGACAAATTGAAACAAATTAAGATGAAACAGACAAAAACCGTTTCCAGTGTGTGTGGGGTGGGAGAAGGAAATTATACTCTACTAAAGGAAAAGAAAATATATACACAGTGTTCTTCTGACAAGAAGGTAAGACCCAACATATAAAGAACTCTTATAACTCAACAAATGGAAAGAACCCAACAACTACAACAACAAAAATGTACATGAGACATAGAGATGGCCAATAGGCACATAAAAAAATGCCCATTATTGCTTATCATCAGCAATATGCAAATCAAAACAACAATGAGAGACCGCATCATTCTAGTGAGAATTGTCATTATTAAAAAAAGATACAGAAACTGCAAATGTTTGTAAGGGTATGGAGAAAAATTTATTCTGTACTCTTTTGGTGGGAATTTATTTTTATATTAAATAATTTATATATATATATATATATATATAAATTTCTCACATCTTTGTAATCCCCGGAGTTCACCCACCATCTTCCCTCCTTGACTGTTCCACCCTCTCCCCCCCCCCCCCGCTCCAAGTTGTGTCCTTCAATTTGTGGTAGATATACACAATGGAAAATTACTCATCAATTAAAATGACAAATTTGACAATTTTATGATAAGCTAGATGTACTTAGAAGAGATCATATTAGCAGCAACAAGTCAGAAAGAAGAAAACAGAAACCAAATTGTTTCACTAATATATGGGACATGGGAAAAATAAACAAAAAGCCATGAGGAAAAGTCAAACAGTCTTTTGGTAGGAATTTAGACTAGTCCAGGCCCTATGAAAAACATAATGGGTTTTTCTCAAAATATGAAAAACAGATATACCGTATGGTACAGCAATTACACTCCTAGGTTTCTACCTGAAGAACACTAAATCACTAATTCAAACTTATATGTGCAGTCCTATGTTCAGTACAGCAAAATTTGCAAAAGCCAGTTTATGGAAACAATCTAATTCTCAATAACAAAGCAGTGGAATAACATGTGGTATATATACACAATGGAATATAACTCAGAAATTAAAAATAAAGAAAAGATGAAATCTTACCATTGGAGACAATATGGGTGTAACTGAAATGGATTATGCTAAGTGAAATTAGAAGGATAAAAACTGACACCAGATAATTTCATTCACATGTGAAATACAAACAAAGCAAAATAACTTGAGAAAACAAAACCAAAACATGCTCTAGAAATATGACTGCAGATTTGATATGGGAAGATATGGGAAGAGAGATTAGGAATAAAAACAAAGAGGGGAGAGTGTCCAATGCTCTATGATTAAGAACAATGGATATATTGATGGTGGGTCAAATACATCTGAGGCAAATGGAAAAGTTGTTCAACAATAATTATTATAAATGAAATGCAAATCCAAACTGCAACGAGATATTACCTCACCACTGTAAGAACGGCCCATATCTAAAGGAATAGAAGCAACAAATGTTGGCAATAATATGGAGAAAAAGGAATTCTCATCCACTGTTGATGGGAATGCAGGTTGGTGAAGAAAAAATGGTATGGGTATTTTTTAAGAAAATTAAATGGAAAGTCCATATGATTCAGCAATACTTCTGTGATGTGTTTATGAAAAGAGTATCAGAACTCTAATATGAAATATCCTTTGTATTCTTATGTTCACAGCAGTGCTATCCATAATTACCAATCATGGAACTAATCTACATGTGTATCCATAAACAGTTGATAAAGAAATTATGCAATATTTACTCAATAGAACATTATTCAGCTATTAAAGAAGAAATAGTCTTTTTGGTGATAAAAATGCATATTTTTAAAACTTTCTCTGAATATTTATATATTACGTGCTAATTTAAATCACATACTTTTTTAAGCTGAAGAAAGAAATCAAATTGGCAAATGATATAGGTAAAAACAAACACTTAAATTCTGAAAACATAATGGTAGTTACCAGAGTGGAAGTGAGGACAGTAAATGGAGGGAATGGGTAGAGATGCTCAATTGGATGGTAATAGGAGGAAGGTAGATATATTTGGTAGTTGACATGGTATGATACATACAGATGTTGAGATGTGAAGTTGTACACCTGAAACTTAAAGTGTTGTAATCCAATATCACATCAGTATTATAAGTAAATAATTCATAATTTTTTCATCTCTCTTCCAATGTAGCCCAGCCTTATCCTATTTAGATTATATTGTTATTGCTTCCTTTATTTTTAAATTAAAAATCTGTAAAAAGTTATTTATCCTACAAGTGAATTTAAAAATTATTAGCTTTACATCAAATGTTGGTGAAGATGTGGAGAAAAAGGAAATCTTAAATACTGTTGGTGGGAATTTAAACTGGTTAAGCATCTATGAAAAACAGCATGGAAAAGATATTCAAGGTAATAAAAATAGAATTACTATATGATTCAGCTACTCCACTTCTAGGTTTTTAATCTAAAAACCATTAATATAAGAAAAACTGGTCCAAAATCATATGCACCTTCCTACTGCAGCACAAATTACAATAGCCAAGATATGGAAACAATCAACGTTCCCAGTGTTATATGATTAGATAAAGAAGCTGTGATATATATTCCCAAAATTGGATACTAATCAACCATAAAACCGATATGTCACCATTTGTGACAACATGAATAGAACTGGAGGGTATTAAGTCATAAGAAGAAAAACAAATACTGGATGATTTCATTCAAATATGAATATAAAGAAACAAAGCAAAGGATTAGACAAAACCAAACCAAAACTTGGATTCTGACTGAAGAACTGAGGTTACTACAGGGGGAAAGGGTTGGGATCAATGGACTTTGGTGGAGGGTTCTTGATGATTTAATAGTGGGGATGGTGTGACAACATATAGTTGAAGAGGTATGAAACTATATTAAAATATACAATATTGCAGACAAACACCACAATAAAAAATACAAGCATCACCTTTGAGTCTGAACTAAAAACAACCAGCCAATAAAACTAAAATTAAATCTAGTTTTATACACAGAGAAACTGAAGCTTAGAAGGTGAAGCAATGTATTCAAGGTCCCATTAAGACCAAGAAGCAGAGCTGTGATTTTATCCCATGTCGTTGGACATTTAGGACTTGGTAATAACAGAGTGATTAAAATCAGACTTCTACTAGGACCAGACTAGGTCTAGGTATAAGTGCTATCTTGAAGCAAAAGTACTTACAAGAACTAAATATAATAATGGATTAAATTGAAAATATGTATACTTTAAATGAACTCAATTTCAAAACTACATCTAATTATAATCTTTAAACTATAACTACTGTTCAAACTTAGTGCCTTTGTTGTATTCCTTTATTTACTTAAGAATTTATCTTCCATTCTGGAACTCATTTAAAACTTTGGTGTGAAACAGAAAATATTCTCTGAAATCTATCACATTTTTCTTTCAATTTCTGATTCTGCATTTACATTTTATTTTGCATATTTTAAGAGATTTCATCTATAGAAGACATGGCTAGGTTGGATAAATAACACTTCTGAGCAAATCATATGCTGTATACTAACATGGAAACATCCCCATTGCATAGAAGCAAGCATGCCCAATGTGCATAGAATTTCAACCACTATATATCAACTTGTTCTCTTAATATTAGAAAGAATTTCAAAACCATTTGTAAGATCATTTATCTGAATTTTTCTCCAATAAATTTACATTTAGATATATTTAAATCCTTTACCAATATGAACAAATAAGAAGCAACAGCAACATATAGAGATACAACTTAAAATCTCACTATGCCTGGAAATCTGAACTAAGAAGGCATCAGAGAAAGAGGTTCCTTACTTTGCTTTTGGAATAATGATCTGAAAGTGCTGTGCGCCATTTGCAAACCAGAAAAGTCATTGCAAATGAGATAAGGAAAACCTCTCTCGTTAACCAGTTCCCAGAAAACTAGGGACTGATTTACTGCAATGACCTTCTGAGACTGCAGTGGTGCTGCTGGTTTCCCTAAATCAGACATAGCGACCACCTGCCTACACTCCCCCTTCCTCAGTTACTCTTAGACTTTAGAATGCTAATTGTCTCTCAGGTTTGTTTGTCTTCTTTGAAATTCAACAGGTCCTAGCCCTGTGTCCCTATAAATGCCCCTTTCTTTTGATAATAAATTCGTCTCATGGTCCATACTTCCATCTGACCCTGTGGCTGGGCAAATTTCTTCTCGTGAATTCATTTCTTGTACCTTGCCTCTGGCAGCCAACATCTGGCGCCCAACGTGGGGCTTCTTCATCTTCATCTCTCTGCTACCTTGCTTTGCCTATCCACTTTTATTTTTCCTTTCCGAGAGCTGTTGAATTCCTTCAACCGGCTAACCTGGCTCCTTAAGGTCAGGGGAGGCTGGGTCTTGACCTAGATCAATACTAGTTTTCAACGGTACACTAACCTTTATCTATACCTATCATTCTATATGAGAAAAGAATAAAGGCAAGTAAAAGCCATAGCCATCAGCAAACAGTGAACGAGAAGAGAGCCGAGAATTTCCAGACGCACGAGGAGATCTCAGAACCGAAGGTATGGGAAACGTCCCAGTTAAAGGGGGAAAATGTAGACAAGCATTTTGTAGAAGTAATACGGTAGATGTTCAATGCCAAGGGATGTTAAAATAGGTTATAAAAATAGGTTATAATTTTTCTTAAAATGTTACCCTAAAGTAGGGAAACATGGCCTAATAAACTCTGGCATCTGGGAGCATCCAGATCATTTTTTTTCTTTCCAGTATCATTCTGATTTTTAAAGTCGTGCCAGGTAGCTTTTAAGCTCCTGGGACTGGAGATCTTTAACTAATGTTATCACATCAGCGATACCTGAGATGCTTAAGAACTTACCATGACAACAACATTCAAAAAACTGTAAAAAATATTAATGATGATCGTAATATAACTCAAAAAAATAACATATGCTTTCTGACATAGTTATGTAAAATAATACCGAAAAGTCTCTAAAAAACCAAGTCTATTCTTACCAAAAGAGACAGTCTGCCAGTAAAAAATAACAGCACATTTAAAAAATAGAGTAGGACATAGAAACTACTTCAAAATGCTAAAAATGCTTTAATTTATAGTCTGGTGTATAATAGAGTTAATTCTAAAGTAAAATTAGCTTAAAATTTTTTAATTACAAAAAAAGCAGTGTTAATAAGAGTATAAAAAGAATAACTCAAAATATAAATAGGTCAACTTTTAAGTTAAAAGATTCAACCTGTAAAGAGCTTTCACAAGCTTTTACAAACTGCCCCACTACAAAGAGTTAACTCTTAAAGTTAAGCCTCAGCCAAAGTTTCTGCCACTAGCTGCAGCCGCTGCACCAAAATCTGCTCAGTGCCCACAGTTTCAGGTTTTTTTTCTCTTCTTAAGACAGTTGAGCTCACAGCTGCTGCCCCCTCCCTACAGTGTTGCCTATCCAAATGTTACAGCCAACTTAACATAGCTCTTCCCAAGGTCAGGGATTTCTAACCTAAAAGTCTCTTTTAGATTACAAAGTTCTGATCTTTCCTAAAAACTGCTGCTGCTTATTCAAACTAAAAAATCCAACTTAGTTCCCTCAAAACATTGTAGTTTATTCAATACCAAAAACATTTCTAGTCAAGAATTAATAATCTACTCTAACATCATTCACTCTGGTTTTCAAGGTAAGATTAAGTTTATACTAACACTACCCCCTCTGAAAATAAATAAATAAATAAAACAAAGCCAGTTAAAACATAATCTCAGTAAATGAAATTAACTGATGTTTGCTATTTGCTAAAAAAAAGAGACAGGAAAGTAAAGATTGTGTCTTTTCAATTATCCTAGCTAACATAGACAAAGTAGTTTATTTGTACTGTGCCTTCTGTTAATAATCAAACCCCAGCGATCACATTATCAAAAGAGAGTTCCTTTCCTAAGGATCAAACACCAGCTCTACAAACTACCAAACACTTGTTTCTGGGACAATGTATCCTACAATAAGAAATAATTATTCTCTCATTATGTGACTACAGTGTTAACTTAATAGACAATGGCTACACAGGGGTTGAAATCAGCACTAGAAAGATATGTATTTAAACTCTGTCTTTTAAATGATGACAGTGAGCTGCCTGGCTAGCTCAGTTGTTAGAGCATGAACTTCTTAATCTCAGGGTTGTGTGTTCAAGCCTCACAGTAGAAACCAATATTAACTGTATATCATTAGTTCAAAAATTTTTCAGTTACTATTGAAGTAGGCTTTGTTGAAAGTTCCTTTAAATTAAATACATTTAACTTAAAATGTTGGTTCTTGAAAAGTTGGAAATTGTTATATATCTGTGATCATTTTGTTTTTTCAATTGCTCAGCTTTATTTAATATAATTATACAGGACAACAGTGGTAATTCCAAAGAAGTCTAAGAGTTAGGAGCATAAAAGTAATGTGTTCTATCTGTAATCATTTTGTTTTAGATAACATAATTATGTAGGACAACAGTAAAAAGTCTTGAAGTTTTAAAAGCAGAAAGGTGATTTTTGAAAAGATATAACAATAAAATCCTAATTTCTACAAGCTCTTAAAAGTTTTAATAACATAATAACTTTTTTAAAGGTATGGCACTGAAATCTTAAAATTTAAACTGAGTCATTGTCATCATATCTGCTGGTTTTGATAGATTGGTTTCATTTATCTTGTAGTATGATTCACATCAGAATTAAAATATACTTAAAAATACATGCCTTCGAACAGCATATTTCTCTGGACTAGAGCAAAAAAGAAAAACGATTAATTTTTTAATGTCTTAGTTGTTTATGACTACAAAATAAAATACAACTTAAAAGGTTTAAAATCTTAGAAAAGAAATTTAACAACAGAGTTCTTTAATTGCTTTTACATAGTAAAAATATACAAAAAAAACCAAATTACAATAAAAAATATAAAAAGACAAATGCCACATTAATTTTATGTTTAATTAATTTGAAATTGCCTAGTAAGGTGGTAAAAAATCCAAATTAAATACACTTTAAAAGTTTTTTTTTCTTTGACTGGGAAAGAGAACCAGGACAACCAGTAGCAGTAGATATACATGGTTAACAGAGATAATTAATCTGTGAAAGCTAAAGATAAACAAAACTAAAAGATTAACAATGTGGTTAATATCACATTGCAAGGTTTGGAGACTTTTACCTGATTTAGAAAAAAGACATTTTTTGAAAAAAAAAAAAAATAAAAGCCTCACAACCAAACTACTAACATTCCTACTTTAGAGATTTGTTAACATTAGCCTAACAACCATTTAAAAAGTTGTAAATATTTTGAAAAAAAAGAAAATGCTTTCAGTAAAGCTATATTTACCACCAATCAAAACATATTAATTTCACATGATGCATTAAAGTCAAGTGTGTTTCTTAAAATCAATGAAATTGTGATTACAGTTTAAAAAGTTAACACAAACAAAAATTTTGTTCAAAGATTAATAAAGTTAAAACATTGAAAGCATAGTTTCCTAAAAATAATGTTATTTCTAAATACATAAGAAATCAATTATATAAGGTATCACATCTGTGCCTTCAGTTGTTAACTTTTCATGACTTATTCAAATGTGAGATGGCTGACACAAAACATTTTGGTAAAGATTTACAGTATGTGTTCTTAAAGCACCTTCTCTTTCAGATGTAAGGATACATAGACAAAAGACTTAGAGGAAATGTGTAAAAATGGTTCCAATTCTTAACAAATTTAAGTTGAAATCCATCTACCCTAGTATAGTTAATTCTGATTATTGAGATAAGATTAAGGTTATGCTGGCTGTATGAAATTTACATACATACAATCCAGAAAAACCAGTTAATTTACCCACAAAGACACAGACTATGACAGTCCTAATGCTTTTCAGAAAAAAAACAAAACTCCAGAATAAATTAATCATTAAAGGCATACATTTTTAAAGATCATAGGCCAGTATAGGATTATGGTACAAAAAATGTCCCAAAATGATTAATAAAAGGATCTTTTGACAGGATTGAAATCAGTCAAAAATACCTATAATATATAAATTATGAGGAAAATTGTATGTATAATTTAATGTTATACCAAGTGTAAAAAAGATGTTTATGGGGCTGAAACAGTTTAACCTAGCTCAACTTTATACTAACTAGTGAACAGTTAAATGTAAGGAGATGTGTGCCACACAGGATTCAGCAGAAAAGGGCCCTGTCACTTAGGTTTACTAATATCTAATAAAGACACCCACGTGTGATGCACCCTGCATCACATATACTAATAAAATCAAAAAGGCTATTTGAACAAAAAGGGGGGAAATGTAACATCATAGAAAATGTTGCTATCATCTTATATTTACCTGTCCTATTGAAAGTCTGAAAAGGAATAGAGCATAATTCAAGTTATAGTGAAGTATAATAATAGTGATAATAATGATGATGATGATGATAATGATAATAAAAAGGAGCAAACCAGCTCCTATGGTAATATAGAAGGACCCCTTGACCAAACAATGGTCTTGACTAGCTCAAATTATAAGGCAGGAGAGGTTCTGTTTGTATTGTTACAGATAATGGAGAACAATGGATCCCCCTCCGATGGGTCAAGACTTGCTGACATCCAGGAGCAGATGAAAAGGTTAAAGATCAATTGAGGGCAGAGAAGTAGAGCACAAAAGCCACAAAACCCCGTGACATGGGGGATGGTAAAGGTGCTTGTGGACGAGGCCCAGGCTATGGGGAGAAATCATGGAATGGAAGTTTATAAACCAGAGGTGTTATTAGTATGCTTGACTGCTGCACTCACCCTAAATTCAGCAGCAGCAACTCCACTAAGAAGGCATACTACCCACTGGGCAGCTGTACCTAACCCAGGAGGGTTTCAGGTTAGAACCTGGGGAACAAAAGATCCTCAGGCATATACTAACAACTCTAAACTTCTGGGACTGCCAGGCATTCCCCATGATTGGGATGTAATAGGCAATGTACCTTTAAATATAACATTCAACATTACTAAAGGAGATTTACCTATATGCTTTATTCATCCAGACTTCAATAAATCTTACAAGAATAAATTTGGGAAATGCATCCCATTGGTAGAAACCCGCTGGATGGGAATTGGAGAAGAAATTTGGTCAAGAGCCTGGCTGATGAAGGGTTTAGGACCTACAAGTAGCTCAGGCCCGATTGCTGGCCAGATACTTGCAGCTATCCCCCCAGCCGCAAGGTTGAAAAGCAACCATGGCCATGGCAAAAGTGCCTCCCTCGGTGGACATACTTCACCACCCACAACCTTACTGTCATGGGAGGATCTGAATATCCTCTTCTTCAAGATTCTCTCTCTTTTCTTGCTGGCAACCTGAACCTTTTGGATCCTTGCAGCAACAGTGACCTTTGCATAAATGAGGATTCAGTGTTGGTCCTTTCTGCTATACGCTTTAAGAATAACCTCTACTGGTACCTCACATGCTCGGTGAAAGGCTTAAAGCCATTATTTATTTATAATAATGCCACAGCAAAGGTTAAAAGGAACTCTTGTACCCTCTTCAAAAGACCATGGACTAACATCAGTGTGCCGGTATTAACTTGTATACAGCCACCTTATGTGTGGTGGGTTTGTAATGCTTCCTTTGACAGGTTTAATGTCAAAGGAAGGTTTAATGGTGGGTTTAATGTCCGTGGGACAGGGTACATAACCTCATGTCTCAATGCTTCTGTGACTGGTTACTCTCACCTTTTCTTGCTTCGTCCCCCTGAATTAGCTTTAGTTCAGGTTCATCTTAGTGAACCATGGATGGATATTGACCAGAGCCTGATCATGGACATTGTAGCCCGCTCGCTAGAGCATCACAAGTGATTCTTCTTTACAGCCATAGTGTCACTAGCGTCTGTGCTCATGGTCCTAGCTGCAGTCACTGTTACAGCCATCTCATACCACTCTGAGGTTTTAAAAGTCGAACATGTTAACGACACGCAGCATGACGTTTCAACAATGATCCATGAATTGTTGAAGGAGAACGTTATCTGCAGAGTGAAATGCATGCATTACAGGGAGAATTAGACTCTGTGTACATGGATCTCACCGTTGTTAAACATTTGCTTTTCATACACTGTTACTATAATTTTACTAATGTTTGTGTTACCTCTTGTACAGATCAAAATCTTAACAATTCAAGGGATCATATTGCATTTGCTCAAAACTGTCAGCTGTTTGCTAAACAAATGCAAGAGATTGTATCTCATTTGAATAACTTTGAAGCTATGCCCCCCTAAACCCACTTGACCTATCCTGGTTTAACCCTTTGAATTGGGGGAACTCATTTAGCATATAAACTGCTACTTGTTGCTGTAGTATTAATCATAATTATTCTCTTGCTAAGGCTTTTTTATACCTATCATAGTCGATCTGTAAAAATTTCCTGGCTTATGTTGAATAAAAAGGAGGGACATGCTGTGCACCATTTGCAAACCAGAAAAGTCATTGCAAACAAGATAAGGAAAACCTTTCTTGTTAACCAGTTCCCAGAAAACTAGGTACTGACTTATTGTAATGACCTTCTGAGACTGCAGTGGCGCTGCTGGTTTCCCTAAATCAGAGATAGTGACCACCTGCCCACACTCCCCCTTCCTCAATTACTCTTAGACTTTAGAATTTTTTTTAAATTCATTTTATTGATTTGTCACAATTGTGCATTAATTGATCCCTCCTCCTCCTTCCGTATCCCACCTCCGTACCCCCCTCCAGTCACTCCATCTCCCATTTTTCTGAGATTTGTTGGTTGGTTAAGTTGATGTTTAGTTGTTGGTTGTTTGGCCCATTGTTCTCTTCTGACATCTGGTAAATGTGGGTTTTTTTGCATATATATGTATATTTATATTTATATTACATCAGTCCATTATTGTGTACGCCGGGGCTTTCCCACTTCACTAACATTTGTTAACTATCCTGATCTTTTGTGCTCTTCACCTCCCCCACCTTCTTCCCCCTCCTCCTCTCTCGCTCCATGGTTCAGTCCCATTGGTTGTTTTCATTTTTTCTTATTTGTTTGTTTGTTTTTCCCTATATCCATCATATAAGTGAGACCATCCTGTACTTCTCTTTTTCTTTTTGACTTATTTCTGCTAACATGGGTCTTTCTAGTTCCATCACTTCCCAAATCTGAAGAAAGAAGTGAAAATAGACATATAGGAAGCCAAAAGGACACCGAACTACTTTAATGAAAGAAAAGCCACAGTAAGACACATCATCGTAAAACTTCCAAGAACCCAAGATAAGGAAAAAATAATGAGAATGGCTAGAGAAAAGAAACAGGTAAACTACAAAGGAAAATCCATTAGATTGACCTCAGATTTTTCTGAAGAGACACTCCAGGCAAGGAGAGAATGGAGTCACATCTACAAAAAACTCCAAGAAAAAATGTGCCAGCCAAGAATACCCTACCCTGCAAAGCTATCTTTCCTCTATGAAGGAAAAATTAGAACCTTCTCCGACAAGCAAAGTCTCCAGAAATTTGCTACCACTAAACCCCCACTCCAAGAAATTCATCAGGAGGCCCCAAGATCAAAATCATAAGAAGAACAAACACAAAACACAAAAACACAAAATAAACCCCAAATGACCACCAGGAAACCATTAGAATCGCAAATATCAATAATCACTCTAAACGTCAACGGTCTAAACTCAGCAATCAAAAGATGAAGAGTTGCAGACTGGATCAGAAAACAGAACCCAACATTCTGCTGCCTCCAAGAAACACATCTGATTGCTAAGGATAATCATAGACTGAAGGTGCAGAGCTGGAAAACTACACTACAATCAAATGGCCCCTACAAGAAAGCAGGAGTTGCCATTCTTGTATCAAACAGAGCAGACTTCAAATTAACAAAAGTGACAAAAGATAAAGACGGCCACTACTTAATGGTTAAAGGGTCAATCCACCAAAAAGACATAACAATAATCAACATATACGCACCTAATGAGGGAGCACCAAAATTCATAAAACTACTAGTAGAACTGAAATCAAATATTGATGAGAATACATATGTGGTAGGAGATTTTAACATGCCACTCTCAACAAAAGACAGATCAACAAAACAGCAACTACACAAAGAAACAAAAGCTTTAGAGGAAGAGCTAGACCAAATGGACTTAATAGATATATACAGGACACTACACCCCCAAGGAAAAGAATTCACTTTTTTTTCAAATGCACACGGTTCATTCTCTAAAATTGATCATATATTAGGCCACAAGACAAACCTGAACAAATACACAAAGATTAAAATAATGCCAACCTTTTTCTCCGATCATAAAGGTCTCAAATTAGAAATCAACAATGAAAAGAAAATAAGGAGAGTAAACACTACTTGGAGACTGAACAACAGGCTTCTGGAAGATCACTGGGTGAAAGAGGAAATCATAGAATGTTAATTGTCTCTCAGGTTTGTTTGTCTTCTTTGAAATTCAACAAGCCCTCACCCTGTGTCCTTATAAATACCCCTTTGTTTTGTTAGTAAAGTTGACTTATAGTCCATATTTCCATCTGACCCCCAGCTGTGGCTAAGTGAATCTCTTCTCATGAATTCATTTCTCGTACCTTGCATCTTGCGGCCAACATGAAAGTTAACCCAAGCTGGCCCTATACACAAAGTGTCCCATGGCTTGGGGCAAAACTGGAACACCTCTTAAACATCAGAGATCAGCACAGACAACACCAGGGATACTTGAAGAGAAGCTTCGTTAAATAAGAGGTGGATGAAAGGTAATATCTGTATGGTGTGGTCTGGGGCAGGAGTCAGTTCTATAGACCACAGCATTATCATTTGACTGGCAGTCCAGGAGAAGCAAGAATTGAGTGATGCTGAGGCCCACATCCTCAACTGAGGAGCTGAGGTTCTCAGATGTCCCCAGTGAAAAGAACAAGGATACTGTGCTAGGCTATGCTTCAGCTCTCCCACAATTCAGCACTGAGAATGACATTGGAAAACACACTGATAACTTGCAGACATGACTCTGGGGCCACTGAGAGGAGTAATATCAGTAGAGTCACAAACATAACTAACACAGTTCCACCAGACTTTAGAAATTTCCAGACCCATCTTCTATTACGTGACTCAATAGATGTAAAGTCTGGTTTCTAGACTTACAAAACCACAGAAAAGTCAAACATTTAAAATTATGCAATGTGAGAAAAAACTAAAGCAAATAAAATAGTGTTACCTACTGGACAAATGGAATATTGCAAACACCCAAATTATTGCTAAAGATAGCAATATAAAAATAAGGAAAATCTGAAGGATTAAAATAGGCAGATGGAAAGATACAATTTATGGCACCTTGAGAACTCAATAGAAAATGTCATCATAAAAGATAACAACTTTCTAGAATCCAACTGCAAACACATGGAAGATTTTTTTGTCTTCCTTTTGGAAGAAAATAAGACAATTTTGCAAGTTACCTAACTCAATTATAAAGCAAATATAGGGATAATGGGCATTTGAAATGGGATACAGTTAAAAAATAAAATTGTCGTGATAAGGAAACTCAACAAAAGGAAAGAAATCTCAGAAAAATAAACATAGTGAGAATAAATTTTGAATATGAAATTTAAAAAAAGGATATATAAAAAATAACAATTATGGGAAATAAACTTATCAACAGAGGAGATAAAAATACTGGAGAAAGCTATTGAAACTGAGTAGAGGAAATGGAATATCAAATCTGTGACCACAAAATGATAATGTACAAAAGACTCAGGTAGAAGAAGACAGAGAAATACAAAGAAAATAAGACAATTTTGCAAGTTATCTAACTCAATTATGAAGCAAATATAAGAATAATGGGCATTTGAGATAGGAAAGAGAGAAGAAAACTAAGAAGTTATTCAGAGAAATCATAGAGGAAAACTTCCTAAACCTGGGGAAGGAACCAAATGTACCAGTCCATGAAGCTAAACAACACTTAATTATATAAATGTAATGACACTTATAAATATGAGACTTACAAATAGTGGCAAAACTTCCAAGAGTTCAAGACAAAGAAAAATGAATGAATATAGAGAGAAAAAACAAATAACCTATAAAGGTACTATATTATCACATTTCTCTACAGAAACTCAAATACATAGATAATGGAATACCATTTAAAATAATTAAAGAGTGTTTGCTTCAGCAGCACATATACTAAAATTGGAATGATACAGAGAAGATTAGCATGGCCCCTGTGCAAGGATGACACAAATTTGTGAAGTGTTCCATATTTTTAACAAAAAGAAGCCCAACAGAACAGGAAAAAAAGCTTGCCCTCCACAAGTGTGATTATGGTTTATACAAAGATCTACCAGAAACTCACATAAAGCAAAACCAAAACAAGAGTCCAGTCAAAAACTGGAGAGAAGAACTAAAACACTTCCCCAAAGAGGAAATACATATGGCCAACCGGCACATGAAAAAATGCAAATCACTAGCAATCAGGGAAATGCAAATCAAAACCGCAATGAGATACCACCTTACACCAGTAAGAATGGCCCACATCAAAAAAAGCAGGCAACAACAAGTGCTGGTGTGGATGTGGAGAGAAAGGAATACTGCTACATTGCTTGTGGGAATGTAAACTGTTCCAGCCACTATGGAAAGCTGTGTGGAGGACACTCTAACTAATGAAAATAGAACTACCATTTAAACCAGTAATCACTCTTCTGGGATCTACACAAAGGAGTGCTCAATATTTATATACAAAGGGACACCTGTACCTGAATGTTTTCTGCAGCACAATTTATAAATGCAAGGACATGCAAACAACCCAAATTCCCCAAGACAGATGAATGGATGAAAAAGATGTAGTATAGATGTAGTATATATGTACAATGGAATATTACTCATCAATTACAAATGACAAATTTGACAAATTTATGATAAAAATGAATGTACCTAGAAGAAATCATTTTAGCAGAAAGAAGTTAGAAAAAGACAGAAACCAAATGGTTTCACTAATAAATAGGATATAGGAAAACAAGCAAAAATCAGGAGGAAAAGTCAAAACAAGCTAACAAGCTATTTTTTATTTAAAAAAATAAAATAAAATAATTAAAGATAACCAAACCAAAGTAACAACGGGGGGTGGGGAGGGTGGTGGGAGAGAGTGGTAGGGAGAGAAGATGGTGGTTGATCCCTGGGGAGTACAACGATGTGAAATATATATATATATATAAATTAATTAATTAAAAAAGTGATAAAGATATTTAATTACAGATTCTAAAATTTTTTTTAAAAAATTCCTGTTTTAAAACTGCCAACAGAACTGAATATAAAGCAAGAGAGAGGGAGGAGATGAAATTGGGGGTGGAGGACATAAGAGATAAAGGCAGTTCATGAGTAATAAGGATTATATATATATATATGTATATATATATGTGCAATCAATCAAAAAAAAACAGTCAAAAAATAAAATAAAATAAAATTTCCAAAAAATAAAATAAAATAATTAATGATTCAAAACTATAAGACAGGAATACTTTATTCAGCAAGTCTCCAGCTATGGTGGGATATGAAGGCCTTCCCAGAAAAACAAGCAGAAGGAACTTGCAAAAACTAGACATCATCTACAAGAAATGTTGAAAGGGACTTTTTTCCCTCTAAATCAAAGAAAATAAAATTCATGAAAAAAAAGCTGAACAAGGAAATAGAATATTAAGAGAAAAAACAAATGGTGGTAGTAGATTCTCAAGTAGCAAAGATCATATAAATGTATAGAATTCACCAATAAAAAAGCACAAAGTAGCTGATTGGATCAGGAAATAAAAAACAACCTGAAATCCTGACGTTCTGGTCTCTATGAGACTGATTTAATTTCAAACATAATCAAACACTCAAAGTAAATGGTTGGAAAACAATCCTACAAGTAATTGTAATCTACGCACAGGAAAAAACAGACAAAACAGAACAAAACAAAACAGGGACAGTCATACTTATATATATCAATTAAAATAGACATTCAGCTAAAAATGGTAACAGAAATAAGAGTTGTATTTATATAACTATTAAGTGAACACTGAATCAGAAAGATATAGTAACAAAAAATTTACCAGCAAAAAGCATCATTAATATATAAGGCAATTATTAACAAACCCAATTATAGATGTTAACAACTACAAAACATTGATAAGGGCCTTTAACATCCCATTATGAACAATGACTAGATCAAACAGATATGCATGAAGAATTTGAACAGAGACTTAGTAGATATTTTAGGGCACTGCACTCCAAAGAAGTGTACACATTCTTCTCAAATGTACATGACATATACTTGAAGATAAACAAACATTAGTCCATAAAACAAGTTTCAAATAAATTGCTGAAAGTTTAAATCATTTCAAATATTTTCCTGTTCACAATACTATCAAACTAGAAATCAATTACAAATAGGTAGACAAAAAACCTTCTATTATATGGGGACCAAAAAAACATATGACTGAGTAAGTAAAGTAAGGAAATCAAAAAAGAAATAAAAAAAATAAATACAGGAGCTATTAGGACATATTAGATGCAACAGAGGCAGTGCTAATAAGGAAGTTCATAGTAAAACAGACCCATATTAAGAAACAATAAAGAACTCAAGTAGATAATCTAACCTATACCTTAATGAAAGCAAAAAATAAAAGCAAGCAAGCAAATAAACAAATTAGATAATTACTATTATCTCTGTAAACAGACACTAGAAAAAATACATGTGCAGTGGGAGACTTCAAAAACTCACTCATTAAGGGAGAGAAAAATGAGACAAAAAGAAACAAGGACAAAATGAAGATAAAAAACATACAAATATCTTCTCTGATCATAAAGGAGTTATACAAGAAAGTAACTATGAATAAAAGCAAGAAACTCCAAATATATGGACTGAGAACATGCTACTAAAAGACCACTGGATTTAAAAGAAAATCATTAAGAATAAGAAATTTAAAAAATATCTTGATATGAATGACAATGAGGACAGAAAATTCTAGAATTTATAGGACACAGCAAAAGCAGTAATACAAGGAAAGAATATAACAACAGTAGATACTAAAAACATTAAGAAACAAGAAAAAAGGAAACAAATTAGTATCCCATCCTAATGAAGTAGAAAAAGAACAACAGCAGCAAAAACAAAGCCAGTAAAGAAATTAAAAAATAAAAATTGGAACAGATATAAATGAAATAGAAATTTGAAAAAAGACAATCAAAAAGATCAATGAAACCAAAAGCTGGTTCTTTGAAAAAATAAACAAGAACAATCCATACAACCCAATAGACTGTAATAGAAATATTACACTCTAGATATACTCAAGGAGATAAAAAAGAATAAACTCATGAAAAGCATCAAAAAGAAAAGAAATTATAACACAGTAAAAATCAAGAGGATAATCAGATTATTATGAATAATTAATATGCATACAAATCCAACAATCAAGATGAGATGGACAAATTCTTAGAACTATACAATCATCCAAAACTGAGCAAAGGAAAAATACAAAACATAAACAAACCAGTACAAGCAGCAAAATTCAAACATTAGTCACAATCCTCCCCCCAAACAAAAGTTCAGGGTCAGATAGTTTCATAAATGAATTCTACCAAATGTTCAAAGATGAACTGATGACTATCCTACAAAAACTCTTTAAAAAAAATCAAGAAAAATGGAATACTACAAATTTATTTTCTGAAGTCTACACTATACCAAAGACCAAAACCAAACAAAGGGAAAAACAAAACAAACATAGGCCAATATCCCAAATAAACAAATACATAAAATGCTCAATAAAATCTTAGCAAACCAAGATGAACAATGTATCAAGAGGATTATATACCAAAACCAAGTATAATTTATTCCAAGGACACAAGTATGGTCCACATCTAAAAAATCAATTTGTCAGGAGCTATGCTCTCAGTACTCTATTTCTGACTTGCTCTGATAAGCTGCTGAATCTTTGCCTAATTGATGCAGACTGAAAAGGAGAGAGACCTTGACTGTCTATAAAGCTATCTTTGCAAAATGCCTCCTTCAGATCATACTTCAGCTAAACTTAAGCAGTTTTAGACAAAACTTGCTTCAGCTGGTCTCGTGGTAAAAATATGCTTGTAACCATGTGACCCTGGACCAAAACTTCTTTTATTACTGCTTGCTACATATTTTCTATAAAAAGTCTCAGTCTAAATAAACTCAGGTGCCAAGGTCCAGAGAAAAAGGCTGTGAGACCTTCTGTCCGAGTTTTGACTCAAGTGTCAATCCTTCCCTTTCCCCTTGGGACGGTTTGATCACATTGGGGCTGGCTTGCGACATCAATTTATATAATCAGACACATCAAAAAAAGAAAATGAAAAACAATATATTAAGATCAGTGGATGCTGGGAAAATACTTGATATAGTTCAACATCCATTTATAGAAAATCTTTCAAAATGTGTTGGATATAAGGAATATGCCTTAACATAATAAAAGCCATATAAGAAAACCCACAGCTGACATCATTCTTTATTATTATTATTATATAAATAATTTATTTATATATGTATTTCACACTTTGTAATCCCCGGGGGTCAGTCATAACCTCCCCTCCCTGGCTGCTCCAGCTGGTCCCACCCTCCCAGTTGTATACTTCGTTTGGTTGTCCATATTTGGTTTCTGTTTTGTTTTTTTTTCTGACTTGTTTCTGCTAATATGGTTTCTTCTAGTTATATCCATGTTACCATAAAATCATCAAATTTGCCATTTTTAATTGATGAGTAATATTCCATTGTGTATATATAACATATCTTTTTCATCCATTCATCTGCTTTGGGACATTTGGTTTTATGCATGCAGAAAGAAAGGAACACTCTTACATTGCTTGTGGGAATGTAAACTGTTCCAGCCACTATGGAAAGTAGTGTGGAGGACCCTCAAACTAATGAATATGGAACTACCATTTGACCCAGCAATTGCTCTTCTGGGAATCTGCCCAAAGGAGACTTCAATGTGGGTACAAAAGGGACAACTGAGCTTGGGTGTTTATTGTAGCACTATTTATAATTGCAAGGACATGACATCATTCTTAATAATGAAAAACTGAAAACCTTCCTTTTAAGATCTGGAAGAGACAAGGATGTCCACACTGAACACTGTACCTGATCTACTCAATATAATACTGTAGTCCTAGGTAGAGCAATTAGGCAAGAGAAAGACATACAAGGAATCAAATAGGGAAAAAGAGCTTAAGCTAGCATTTGTTGCAGAAAGTATGAAAGTATATAGACAGAACCCTAAAAATTCCATGTCAAAACTAATTAAAATAATATACTGTGGTATGCTATAAACAAATAAGAAATATGTGATGAATAAAGACACACCCTTATTCATTCCTATCTACCTTCAGCACACTAAAGATGGTTCCCACAGGTTTCTTTTTAATGAATGACTGTCCTCTATTCTCCTTTGATTAACCTACTTGAGAGACATTTCCCTAAAAGATAAAGGTTTTAGCCCCCATGGTGTTTTGTGCAAGATAATGAACCTCCTATCTCCATGTGCTACCTACCATGGGATCTTGGTTTTACCTTGCTTTTATTGTTTAATTACTACCACATTATAACAATTCTTTCACAGGATATTTCACAAGGTTGTAAGGTCTAATAAAGTTGGTTTAGTTCATGCTTACTGAGGCCCTGTCTCTGACTGAGTCTTTCTTCATCTTAGACTGTTGTAATTTCTCCCACCCATTTGTTTCCTCCTCCTCCTCTTCCTCCTCCCCCTCCTCCTCTTCTTCTTCCCCCTTCTCCTCCTCCTCCTCTTCCTCCTTCTCAGCCATGGCTTCTAACAATATATAGGTTTAATAAAGTAGCAGACTATAAATTTAACATGTGACAATCAGTAATATTCCTGTAATGCTCTCAGCTTGAAGAAGATTAAGAAAATCACTCCATTTACAATTTACAAAAAAAATATTAAATACCTGGGTATAAACCTAACAATGGAGGTGACAGATCTACAAAGAAAATTACATAGTATTGGTAAAAGAAATAGAACAAGACACAAAGAAATGGAAAGAAATTTCCTGCTTATGGATCAGAAGAAATAACATTTAACAATGGCATTCTTCCACAAATAATTTACAGATCCAATGCAATTCCAATAAAAATCTCAATTGCATTCTTCAAAATATAGAAATATTGCTGAAATTCTATGGATTAACAAGAAAACTTGAATAACCAAAGTTCTTCTGACTCAGAAGAGGAAGAATGGCAGTATTACACACCCAGATTTCAAATTATAATGCAAAGACAGAGTAATAAAAGCAATATGAGACTGGAATAAAAACAGACACACAGACCAATGGAATTGGAGTCAAAGCCCAGAAATAAAGCCACACATATACTGTCAACTAATTTATGACAAAGGAACAAAAAATATACACTGGAAGAAGGATAGTCTCTTTAATAAATGGTACTAGAAAAACTGGACTGTCAAATGCAAAAGAATGAATCTAAACTACTTTCACACATTATACACAAAAACCAACTCAAAATAGATAAAAAAAAAACTAGGATATAAGACCTGCAACCATAAAATATATAGATGAATGCATAGGAAAAACACTCCCTGACATACACCTCAGAATATCTTTGAGGAAATATCTCCAGAAACAAAGAAAATTAAGGAAAATATAAACAGCTGGAACTATATGAAGTTAGAAAGCTTCTGTGCAGCAAAAATGACAGGAACCAAAATAAATTGACATTCTACTGAATGGGAGAAAATATTTACACTTATAAAATATAAGGGACTAACATAAAAAATGTATATATAACCATAATAATAAACAAAACATGGAACTAAAAGAAAAATAAACAAAAATAGACACAGAGCAATGGAAACGAACTGAGAATTCAAATAAATTTGAAATTCCAGAACAAAAAACAAACAACTCAATCAAAAAATAGGCAAAAGAACTAAAAAGACAATTTTCCAAATAAGAAATGCAAATGGCTGGAAGGCATATAAGAAAATGTTCAAGATTTTTTATAATTAGGGATTTGTAAATCAAAATGACAAAGAAATACTCTTCACACCTGTGATAATCCATATTAAAATAACTGGCAATAACAAGTGCTGGTAAGGAAATGGAGAAAAATGAATCCTTTTAGACTGCTGGTGAGAATATAAACTGGTACAATCACTATGGAAACTTAAGTGGAGAATCTACTAAAGTATTAAAAATGAATCTACAATATGAGCCAGCATTTCTGCTTCTAGGAATCTACCCAAAGACACAAAAATACTAATTTGATAGGAAACCTTCACTGCTACGTTTAATGCAGCACTATTTACAATAGTTAAGATTTGAAAACAATCTAAATGCCCCCAAAATAGATGAATGGATCAAGATGTGGTATATACACACAATGGGTAACTACTCAGCAATTAAAAAAGGTAAACTCATGCCACTTGATGCAACATGGATGGAGCTGGAAGGAATTATGCTAAGCAATATGAGTCAGAAAGAAAAAGGAAAATATCAGATGATTTCACTTATGGTAGAATGTAGAGAACCTGAATAAAAAGTCAGGAAATTGATAAAAGTTGTAGGCAAACCATATATTTAAGGTATAAAGTAATTAATAAGAGGAAGTTATAAAATGAATCCAAATTGAGAAAGAGTGTAATTAAAATAATCACTACTTACTGATAACATGATAATATAAATGAAAAAACCTGAAGATTCCACCAAATATATATATATATATATATATATATATATATATATATATATATTGTTCTATATGTATGGAATACAAAATACATATATATGAAACACTAAATATATATATAGTATAGTACAGTACTGTGGTAGATTACAAAATTGATTTACAAAAATCAATTTCATTTCCTTATGCAAACAGTGGTCTAGACATCAAGAAAGAAATTGAGAAAACAATTCCATTTACTATCACTTCAAAAAAGATATATAAATATCTTGGGATAAATTTTAGCAAAGAGGTAAAGGGTTTATCAAAAGAAAGCATTAAGATATTATTAAAGGATGGTGCATGCCTGTAAGTGGCAGCTAGGAAGCCATGGCCAGGGCCAGGGATTGTGGTTCTAGTCCCACCGGGGACACATAGCAAGACCTAGTTACAAAAAAATATAGCTGGGCATGGGAGGTGCATTCCTGTAATCCCAGCTACCTAGGAAGAGTCTGAGGATTGCTTGAGCCTGGGGTACCCCAGACAACATGAGCCTGCAGTTCCACAGGCAAAAATAGTGAGACCTAGTCTAAAAAAAAAAAAAAAGATATTATTAAAGGAAATAAAGATATTATTAAAGGAAATATAAGAAGATACATAGAAATGGAAAGATATTTCCTATACTATTGGAAGAATTAACTTCATATAAATAGCCATCTTACTAAAATAAAATAGTTTCAATGCAATCCCTATGAAAGCCCCAGAGGCATTCTTCAACAAAAAATAAATAAGCATTACTGAAATTTACATGGAACTACAAACGAGCCCAAATAGCAAAGCAATCATAACAAAAAATAGTAAGTATGGAGATATTTAACACCCAGACTACATAATATACTATGAATCTATAAGGAATCAAAATAGCATGGTATTTAAACAAAAATATATGCATTGGTCAATGAAATAATATTGACAACTCAAAATTAATGTACCCCACAGGTGTCAGGACAGTAAATCTACAATGAAGGAGCTGTGAGTATATATTAGAGGCAGGGGTTAGAATAACCAGAACATGTAAACAACCCAAGTCCCCCAAATCAGACAAATGGATTAGAATGTTATGGTATATGTACACAATGGAATATTATTCTGCAATCAAAAAAGAAATATCTGATGCATTTGTGATAACGAGGATGGACCTAGAAGGAATCATGTTAGCAGAAATAAGCCAGAAAGATAAAGAGCAATACTGGATGATCTCACCTATGTGCAGGAGATAATGAAAACAAATAAAAGGACAAGGAAAATCTAAAACTGTTTGCACAATCAAAGCATAGCACAAGAGGGGGTGGGGGATAAAATTGGGGGAGGGATGGGCACAAGAAATTAAAATGATAGTTTACGGGTGATAAGGTGTTCAGTGAACCCCGAGGTAGACAATGATGTTTTATAAACATCATTGTGTGTGTATATATATATATATATATATATATATATGCAATCAATATGAAATCATGTGAAAAAATAAAATTAAAAAATAAATAGAAAGAAAAATATATATTGGAGACAGGAAAGTCACCTATTCAACAAATGGTACTGGAGAAACAGAACAACAACATGCATGCAAAATAATAAAAACAGTCCACTATCTCATAATATGTAGAGAAATTAACTCTGAACAGATTATGGCTTTAGATGTTAGGCCTGAAAGCATAAAATACATTAAAGAAAATTTAAGCAAACCATTTCATTACACTGGACTCACAAGTGTCTGTGAGTAGTTGTCTCCAGCATGAAGTGAAAAAAAAAGTAAATAAAAACAAATGGATTACATCAAATTAAAGATTTTTTTTTCGCACAGTGAAAGAAACTCAGAAAAATGAAGACATCCTACTGAATGTGAGAAAATAGGTCCATGTCATGCATGTAAAAGATTAATTTGTCTAAAAGATTAAAAAATTGATCTAAAGGATTTAAAAAATCCAATATCTAAAAAAATTAATATATTCAATATCAACAAGAAAATTGAAAGCAAAAATCCCAGTAAAGCAATGAGCAAGAAGAATCAGACACTTTTCCAATGAAGACAGATGGCTAAAACACACATGAAAAATTGCTCATCATCAAGGAAATGAAAATCAAAACCACAATATGAAACCATTTCAGTACAGTGAGAATAGCCTATATCAAGCCCCCCCCCCCAAAAAAAAAATGTTGAGACTATGGAAAAAAACACTTTACACTGTAGATAAGTACAACAATATGGAACATATCATCGAGCTTTCCCAAAATATTAAAAACATGATTCAGCAATTCCATTCCTAGGTATTACCCTGAAGAATGCAAAATCATTAATTTAAAAGGATATATTCTACTATATCATGTATCATATGCCAAAGTTATCACAATAAAGTAAAAATAAAATAAAATAAAACCATAAACAAGTGTTACCAGGAGTGTGGTGAAAGTGAAGCCTTCACATAATTGTTGGGGGTCACAAGTGGAATGAAAAAGAAATTGAGACAGAAGAGACTGATAGCGATCTGTGAGGCTAGCCCACAGAACGGGGAATCCTGGGAAGCACGTCCAGGTCCAACTTTAATGAAGTTTAGATGCCACTAATATACCTCAGCAAGGAAAGTTTACAATGATGTAATAAGGAAGTAGCAAAGTGTAGTGACATGCAGCAGGGAGGATATGGGGATGAGAATTTACCTTTGGGGACAACAGCCATTACTAATAGGTCATATGTCTCTTGGGACATTCCAAAGAGCTTAGAAAGCTGAGAAAGGTGAGAGACGTGCTATCTACCACCCTCTAGTGTGCCAGAGGGGGCTAAAGAGATAGGAGGT
Organism: Uropsilus gracilis; assembly: GCA_004024945.1. Lineage (NCBI taxonomy): Eukaryota > Metazoa > Chordata > Mammalia > Eulipotyphla > Talpidae > Uropsilus > Uropsilus gracilis. The sequence continues at coordinate 49,402 of PVHY01008049.1, forward strand.
GTTCCTCTTATCTGAAGCTCCACCTCTCTACATGGAATATCATGTTCCACACATAATGTTGATGAGAATGCAGGCTGTTTCAGTCCCTATGAAAAAAATATGGTTATTTCTCAAAATAGTAGAAATAGATCTAGCTTATGTTCTAACAATTGCACCAAGAAAGCCCTACCTAAAAAACGCAGAAAGCACTAATGCATAAGTATACCTGCATATCTATGTTCATTGTAGCACTACTTATAACCAAGCTACATTAACAACTTAAATGCCCAGCAACATAAAAATATATTAAGAAGTGTGATAACTTAAGCAGCAGGCAAATTAGCAGATTGAAAAAGCTACCCTAGCTTCCTCCACATATTCATAGTTTGTTTTCAGTAGAATAAAATAAAAATACTCCAGAAGGGAAAACGGAAGATGACAGCACACAGTAGGAGTACTATCCAGAGATGGATTAGCCCAGTGATCAGTGGAACATATCAAGTTTGTAGCCTGCCCTGGCAGGGGAGGTGAGTAGTGGTGGCCCTGCATGCCTTAAAAGCAATAAAGTAGAACTAGCAAAGCCCTTACACAATTATTTTTACAGACCTAAGCAAGTTCCATGATAGGATGTGGAAATATATCCATCATAGTAGGCCTCAGAAAACCTAGGTGAGCCCTACCATTGGGATCTGTAAACAGATCTGCCATGGCAGATGGCAGGCTTCCTATAGATCTCAGCACTCTCTGGGGGAGGGTCCTGGAAGCAGACCCATCATAGCCTACTTTCCCAAATCTTAGTGAGCTCTTTGTTTTTGGAAACAGGTTTTGCCATAGCAGACCCTGACAAACCTCAGCAAGTACTGCCACAGGATCCAGGAAGCAGAACCACCACAACACACCCTAGCTATCTCCAGGGAAGGACTTGGAAGCAATTCGGAGGAGCAAGCAGTGGAACAGGCCCTGCCAAGAGGAGCAGATGGGATAGGCGTTAGCAGAGGCAAATGCAGGGTCTGGTTCACAGAGACTGTGATCCATGGAGCAATGAGACATAGAAAGAATGTTTGGGTGGTCTTTTAGATAGGAGTTGGGTTGGCTATACCTTGATCAGCACAGTCTGATGCATACTTCAGCAGGGTTGACACTGCGGAGATTCATGTTGTATTTCACAGGTGGTAGGTAGATAAAGGACCCTGTTTGGTTGTGATGTGTAGTGGAACACCAGTGGAGGTGTTTTGAGGTCAGCAAGTGGCTGTGGGGACTGGAGCAAAAACCTTGTGAAAGAGTGTACTCCATACCTGGGTCCACAGTTAAGATAATAGCAGTGCAGGCATTTTGATATTCACTGCCCATCCCTCTGAGGCTGGTACTTACTTTGTGAAGCATACTGAGATTATAGAGACTTCTGAGTCTCTCATCCCAAACCCCAGAGAATAGGGAATTGGGGTGTCATTACAGGAGTCAGTCCCACCCCAATGCATCCACATCAATACTGGATGTCCCTAGCCATCCTACTTTCTCAGCAACTACAAAACATATCTGAGTACATACAGAAGCCAACAATGGTTAAAATAAATAAAATCAAACATTAAAGATATTTTAAGGCAATAGGGACAACTCATGTAAAAATATATAGACAAAACAGTATAACAGATGGGAAAATAGGACCTCAAGAGTGTATGGCAATAACAAGTGAGAACAACTCCCCCGAATCAAAACACAAAGTAATGGAATATTATACCTTCCAATCAGATAAAGAGTTCAGAACTATTATAATAAGGAAGAAACTCAAAAAGATAAAAGAAAAGTGAGGGCAAGTCTAAGAAATACAAGAAAATTTAGAAAGTCTAATCAAAGTAATATAGAAATTAAAAAGAAATTAATGAACACAGATATAGAAGCAATGAACTGAAAAGACACATTGAAAATCTAAATAAGAAAATAACAGAAATCCAGGAAGTAAACAACTGACTAATAATGTAGAATAGGTCAAAAGTATTGAATCAGTGACCTTGAAAATAATAAACAATGATTCAAGTTGAAGAAGAGAAAGAAGTGATATTTAAAATATAAAGAAGCAATTCAAGAAACATCTGACACCATTAGGAAAGCCAACATAAGAATGATGGGTAGAGTGGTCAAGGAATGGAGGCTAATTAAGAATATAATAGAAGTAAATGTTCCAGACTTGTGGAGAAGAAATGAAATATACCAGTGAAAATGTTAAAAGAACAACAATTCATTGCAACTGTTACACAAATGCAATGAAATGTATATCAAGACAGAGTGAAACTAGGGGAAGTTCGAGATAATAATGAAGATGGCTAGGAGGAAAAATTAGGTAACTTACAAAGGGAGTCCCATCAGATTTACATAGGACTTCTCAGAAACTATAGGTAAGCAGAGAATGATATACTCAAAGTATATATATATATATATATATATATATATATATATATATATATAAAGCCAAAAACTTTCAGCCAAGAACACTATCCCTGTGGAATGTCATTCATAGACCAGAGGGGCTCATGCGGGTGAGATAGGGCAAACTCCATCTTGCCTTAATTTCCTCTGGCAAACTGGAGACAAAATCTAGCATTGAAATTCTCTGAATATGTGATGGCGCCTGCCACTTCAAAAATATTTACCTATGGAAATCCCACTTAACAGAGATAGTGACCACCTGTGAGCTATCCCCCTGCCCCCAATGACCTCTCAGGAATTTATATGTTAACCAATTTTATTACCCCCTCACCATTTGCCTTCCTTGGAAATGCATCCTGAATTGTACCTCCCTGAGTCACTTTTTCCCTTTGTCAGAAACCTTTATAAGGACTTATGGAGTCATTAAAATCTGCTGGACGATGCATACTTTCATTCAGCCCCTCTTGTACCCTATGTTCAGCTCTCAACAATACCCTACAGTAATCTTTTTTCAGGTAAAGAGGGAGAACCAAAGACCTTCTCAGACAAACAAATGGTAAAGGAGTTTGTCAAAACTATACCTTGCTTACAAGAGATGTTGAAAGTAGCACTCTATTTAAATCAAAATAATCCCAAAAAATTGAATAAGGATATAGAACCAGAAATCTAAAAAGAAAATGAAATTAGAAAATATCCATATATTAATAAACAGAGTAAATGTAAATTGACTAAACTTGCTAATCAAAAGTCAAAAAGTGGGTTGTTGGATCTGAAAACAAAACGATGTTCTGTAGAAAAGAAGAAGACCCATCTCAGCTCTAAAGTTAAACAAGTTAAAAGTAAATGGTTGAAAAAAAATCTTACAAACAAACAAAAAAAAATCCTACAAACAAATGGAACTTGCTCCCCACTCCCCATGAAAGGCAGGGAAGGGGTATTCATATTTATGTTAGATATTAGATACAGTAAGTTTCCAGTTTTTTTAAAAAAAAAAGTAACAGGAGACAGGGATGAATATCATATGATGAATAAGGGATCAATCAATACATCAGGAAGTTATAACATGCATCAATGTTTATACATACAAATGAAAGAGCACAAAAATATTTGACAACCATCAACATAACAAAAAAAGACACAGTATAGCAAAATAACATAGGGGATTCCAATAACCCACTTATATCAATAGATAGAGCAACCAGAGAGAAAGAAAACATGGAAACAATAGCTTAAGGAATTAGATGAGATGGAACTATTATACGTTTATAAAGCATTTGACTCCCCCACCCCAGTCCCAAAAGTTAGGAATACATTCTTCTCAAGTGCACATATTGAGTCACAGAGCAAGTGTTGTGAAGATTGAAATCATCTCAAGTATCATCTATGATCACAATGATATTAAACTAGAATCAATCGCCAAAGCAACACAAACCTCTGTGGATATTGAAAAACACACTGCTTAATGATTAACAGGTTAATAAGGAAATCGAAGCAGAATTTAATTAATACTTGGATACAAATGAAAACGAAAGTACTGTTGATGGCTGGGAAGCAAGGTATGAGAAAGGAATTGCCAGAGAGATGACTCAGTTAAGACTGAGGGCGATTAGGAGGTAGGAACCAAATGGCCACTTTATTAACAAAAGAAAGGGGTATTTGTAGAGACACAGGGCGAGGGTTGGGGTGAATTTCAACAGAAGGCAAAAGGTGAGAGGCAAATAAAATTCTTTTTCCTAACAGTAATTGGGGATAGGGGGAGTAGAGCAGCTGGTCATTATCTCTGATTTAGGGAGGTCTCCATATGCAACCATTTAGAAAGGCCAGCAGAGCCATTGCAATCTCAGATGGTCAATGTAATAATTTTGTCTCCAGTTTGCCTAGGCAATTAAGGCAAAAGGGGTGTTCCTCTTCTCACTGTACTGATTCCTCTGGATTGTTTATAGCGCACAGCAAAGTACAACATATTAGAACCTATGGACAACATATTAGAACCTATGGAACACATTTAAAGCAGTACTAAGAGAGAATTATATAGTGATATAGGCCCATCTGAAGAAATAATAAAGAGCTCGTATGAACAATTAGCATTACAACTTAAGAAATTAGAAAAAAAGAACAAATGATATCAAAGCCAGAAATGGTAAGGATATTTTCTAAATGAGTAAAAATAATGAAATGGAAGTCAAAATGTAGTTCAAATTATCTCTTGCCTAGCTAGACTCACTAAGGAAAATAAAGGAACATCTCTAATAAAAGACAAAAATTAATGAGAAGTCACGACAGACTACTCAGAAATACAGGAACTACTATGAATGTCTTTATGCTGATATATTGAAATATCTGGAAAAAATGGACAAATTATTAGAAGCATACAACTTTCTAAGAGTGAGTAAGGAAGAGAAAACATGAAAAAGCCAATTACAAGCAGTAAATTGAAATAGTAATCAAAGTCATCCAGGAAGCAGTAAACAAACAAACAAAAAGCAGGGACAGTTGTAAAGAGCTGGGTGCAGAGTTGTGAGAAAGGATGAACACAGTTAAAGACTGGGCTGTTAGAAGCATGGCTGGTAGCAACTTTAAGGTAAGTTACTAGGCCTTTTATAAGGTTTAGGGAAGGGGGAAAAGGTGGCTCAGAGAATGTTTTACAACTAATTAGGGAAGACTAATGGCTAGAGTATAATAAAATTGGGTAAAACAGTTTTTGTGAGATAACAGCAGGCAGGGTATTTATACATTTGTTGGCAACTTTTAAGGAATGTTTTTTAAGGTAAACATTGGAGGAATGGAGTTGCTTTTTGCTCCCTGGACGTTTATTATGCTATTCTTGTCTTTAGTGTTTTGAAGCCAGATAAGAAAGTGAAATGAATTTTTTTTTATGAAAAAATGAAAATGAAAAAAACTTCATTTCACAGTACAAGCCTAGTTTGGTCTTAGCTGACAGCCTCTGACAGACAATATGGTTTATTAGTGAGTTCAATGAAACCTTCAATAGTTCAATGAACTATTACTTATCCTGCTCAAATTCTTCCCCAAAAGTGAGGAAGAATTTTTGCTTGAAAACACATTTTATAAGGCTAATATTACTCTAACATGGGCATCTCAAAAAGAGAAAAACTACACAGTATATTCCTAATAAACACAAACACAATCATTAACAAAATCCTAGCAAGCTGAATCAAACAATACATTAAAAAGAATTAAGCATTATGACCAAGGAGGTCATATTTCCAGAATGCAAGGATGATTCCAGATAAAAAAAATCATGTAATTCACTGTATCAACAAAAGGAAAGAGGAAAATCATATAATATCAATGGGGGTTTAGAAGACATTTGACACAACCAGCATCCATGTTAGTTTAATGGGCATAGAAGGAACACACCTCAACAGAATAAAGGTCTTTCATGGCAATCCCACAGAAAACATTACACTCAATGGTGAGACACTGAAAGTTTTCCTCTAAAATCATGTATAAGATAAGAATCCACACACTTAGCACGGTAATTCAAATCTTAGCTAGAGCAATTAGGCAAGACAAAGATACAAAGGAATCCGAATTGGTAAAGAAGCAACATGATCACTATTTGCAGAAGACATGAAGCTATGCATCAAAAACCATAGACTCCACTAAATAGTAGAAACAATAAATCAGTGTAAATTGGTAGGCTATAAAAATAACATTGTTGTGTTCCTGCTTGCAAATAGTGAACTAGAAGAGAAAGAAGTGGAATCAATCCCATTTATACTAACATCAAAATTATTAATTACCTAGGAATAAACATAACAAAGGAGGTGAAAGATATATTCAGTGAAAAATATAAGGCATTGTTAAAATAAATAGAAGACACAAGGTAATGGAAAGCTATACTATGTTCATGGATTAAAATTAATAATGTAAAAATATCCATTTTACCCAAAACAATATGTAGATTGAATGCAATCCCTATCAAAATTTCAATAGAATTCTTTATAGAAATAAATCAAACATCATTGTATGGAAACACAAATGACCATGAATAACAAAGAAATCTTGTCAAAAAAGGAAAGGAATGAAGGAATCACGCTTCTAGACCTTAACAAAGTACTGATCAAAACACTGAGGTATACTATATATCAGTGGAATAGAAATGAGAGCCCAGAAGTAAATGCACATATTTCTAAGACAAAGGAATCAAGACTGTACAATTGAGAAAGGAAAGTTTCTTCAACAAATAGTGCTGGGAAAACTGGACAGCCACTTGCAGAAAAATGAAAAGACAATTCACTTTCATATGAGATATTCACATGAAAATTTTAAATGGATTAAAGACTTGGATTTAAACCCAGAAACCATAAAATACAAAGAAAACATGGGTATAATATGGGATAACATTGGTGTCAGGGATACCTTTGGGGATTCGACTTAAGTAGCAAGGAAAACAAAGCAAAAAGAAGCAAATGAGACTAAACTAAGCAAGGAAACTATCATTAAAACAAAAGACATCCTATTGAGTGGGAGAAAACATTTATACATCATACACCTGACAAAGGGCTAATAGCTAATAAAAAGAAAGAAATACCCCAATAAAACAATATGCAAAAAAGCTAAAAAGACACTTCTTCAAAGAAGACATATAATTGGCCAACAAGTTTTTGTAAAACATTCATCATCATCTATGATCAGGAAAATGCAAATCAATCAAAACCACAATGAGATACCACCTCACTCCAGTGACACTTATCCATATCAAAACAAAATAAACTAAACCAAACCAAACAAGAAATGCTTATGAGGTGTGAAGAAAAAATAAGCCAATAAGCCTTGTGAACTGTTGGTGGGAAAGTATACTGGTCTGGTCCTGTGGAAAATACCATGGAGGTTCCTAAAAATAATAAAAATAGATCTACCATATGATTCAGCAATTAATTTCCTACCCAAAGAAAATCACTTAGTTGAAGAAATATCTGTGCTTCTATTTTCACTGTAGCACTATTTACAATAGCCAATTATGTATACAAATTCAATACCCATCAATAGAGTAATGACAGTCCATGTGGTATATGCACATAATGGAGCACTACTTAATTATAAAAAAGATGTACTCTTGTCATTTGTGACAACACGGATGAACCTGCAGAAAATTAGGCAAAAAGTGAAATAATGCAGAAGGAAAAAGACAAATACCAGATGACTGAACACATATGTGGAGTATAGAGGAGCAAAAACAAAGTTAGTGACAAAAACCTAAATCAAAACAAACCCAAGAAATATTTCTGCAAAATTGAGGGATGAGGCAAGTGTGGGTAGATGGGAACAAAGGGGAAAAGAGATACAATGGCCTATGCTAAAGTATTATGGATGCTTTTATGATGGTGAAAGTGTATAAAAATACATCTGAGGAGGTGCAAACTTACTCCCCTAAATCATATAAAGTGTTTTAAGAAGAGAAGAAGACTGGTACTATTCAAAATGGAATACTACTTAGCTATTAAAAATAATAAAGAACAGAACTGAATGGGACTATGCTGAGTGAACTAATTCAGAAGGAGAAAGACTGATATTTCATGGTTTCACTCATGCAGAATATAAAAAAACAAAAGGTCAGGAAAAAAAATCTAAGACTAACCCTAGAAATCTGACTATAATATTGAAAATACCAGGGATGAATGGGGAAGGTGGAGAGGAAATGGGTGAGGGATTTCAATGGTATCTTGGTAGTAGGTGTGGTATGGTAACCTAAAGCTCTGAGTCAAATACAATGTTGTAAACCAGTCTTATCTCAATTAAAATGAAATAAAAATTCAAACAAAAAACTACTGTCAATTAACAATATGACTCTTATTAGCAATTAAAAATACATTAACATGCATTTCTTTGACATTCTGTTATATTTCCCTAAACATAGAAACTTCTAGAAAATTCACTGTACAGCAGCTTATTAATATATTGTTAATTTTTCCTTGCTCCACGGATTATTTTAATATTTATATGGGCAAAAATTCCTGAAATTTAGTTGGTAAATACAAATTAAAACTATAATTATATTCCAGTAAACACATATTAAAATGACTAAATGAAAAAGCCAAACATTACTAGGTGCTGGTGAGGTTGTGGAGTAATTATAACTTTCATAACTGCTATGGGAGTGTAAATAAGTACAACCACTTTGGAAAACTGTTCAGTAGTAGTTACTAAAACTAGAAATAACAAGCTCTACTCCTAGATATACAATCCACAAAAATGAATACATATCTGCACCAAAAATGGTATTTTAAACGTCCACACCAGCATAATTACACTTGCTGAAAACTGGAAACAACATATATGCCACAAACAGAATGTAAAAGCAATTATAGCTATACAGAACTCTGTAAAAAAATTAAATATCCTTCATGCAAAAGCACAGTGCTGAAGCTTACAAAGAAAAGTTGAGTAAAATAAATCAACTGCAGTAAGACCACAAATAATAAAGTTTAAAAATAAGCAAAACTGATCTATGGTTTCAATATATCCTCACAATTGTATATAAATGTTTGTGACAGTGTTATTCATAGTAATTCTACAAAAAATAGAAAATAAACTGATAAATAAACAAAATCTGGTATGTCTGTAAAATGGAATATTATCAGGCATAAAAAGAAAGGAATATTGACACATATTATACCATAAATGAATACTGGAAACATCATATTTAAAAATTAGACACAAAATGTAATATAGTTTATAATTCCATTCAGATGAAATATGCATATTTGGCAAATCCATGAAGTAAATGAGTGGTTTCTAGGGGGCTAGCAGGGTGGCTACTCAATTGCGTATGGGGTTTCTTTTGAGGATAATAGAAATATTCTAGAATTAGGGTAGTTATAATGATACTATAATATTGTGAATGCCTTAAAAGCCACTGAATTATATTCTTTAAAACAATTAAAATAATGAATTTTGCATCAATAATAATAAAAAATATTTTAAGAACATACAAACATACACCCTAAATCAAGGTTTTCAAATTCAAGGTAATATTTACTTTTGGTTCAGAATGTTAGCGATTAGAAGAGGACATGAAGGAGTTTTGATGTTCTGGTAATATTTAGTTCTTTAGTTCTTTACCTGGGAAGTGGTTACATGGATATATTCACACTGTGAAAATTATCTGGGCACTGATTGCAATGTATGTAATGCTTCAATTAAAAAAAAAGAAAGAATCAATTTAGTAGTTAAAATCTTTCACAAAACCATGACATTAGCAGGGTAGCACAGCGGAAGCGTCCTGGGCCCATAAAATCTTTCATAAAACCAGTCATGATTCAATTAGTATGGTTTAAAAATTAAAGTAAGAAATGATGAAAACATAAAATAGTTAAAAATTGATAATGTGCTTGTTGTCTAAATCCTTACTGAATTGAATAATTCATCAATTTTGCAAAGGTAAATTATATAAAAATGAAATAAGAACTTGAATGGCCTGAATTTAGTTTTAATATATTTTAAACAGTATTTGGAGTGAAAAATAATTGAAAGCACCAACTACCATGATTATCTATCATGTAGAATAATCAACTACATCAAATTTGTACCACATTTTGGTATTACGTAGGCAGAGCCTAAATTTGGAAAACTTTTCTTTTTACTTCTTACTATCTTCATGGAACTTATGAAAGTCTGCAAGACAGATGACCATTGTGTCAATAACATGTATTTGAAGGTTTTACATTGCTAACTATAACTGGAAAATACTGAGCATGCTTCAGAATTGCCATAGTGCTTTTATTCAAATGTCAAACAAAGACACTTAGGAAAAGTCAAAATCTTTGGCTATAGAACTTAAACTTAACCTTTGGTTAACAACTTTCCCAAAGCAAGCTACTTTTTAAATACAGAAAGCACAGTGACATGTCCAAGTGAGTCTTCACATTAATTAAAAAATAGGTGGTGGGGCAGGGGAGTGGAATAAGTTTAGAAAAATAATGCAAAAATAATGTTTTTTTAATTAGCATATCATGACATGATACAGTTCTTATTTATATTATTATTGAAAATTAAAAAATACTGAGCTCCAAAAAGCTGGATATAGGCAACATTATGGGGTAAAATGTTGAATTGCCTTGGGAACAGCACATGTTAAATTTAGCATTTACTGAAGCCAACATGAATTGGGAGGGAAAAATGTGTACACTCCATCCAACAGCCTGGAATGAAAGGCTACTATACTCATTCAATTATTGCATGTGAAATTTCCACTTCAGCTCTATGTTTTGGTTCATTTACCCACAAATGAATATGTGACCTGCTTCTTTTTTTCACATCCAGACTGCGGATATATTTCTTGATTGTATGTATAAACAGCAAAAAGAAAGGTCCTGACAAAGATTAATCATTCATTGGCTTTATTCCAAGGTAAGGATGACTTCCCTCTGAAATGTCTTTGTTTTTGCTACCATTTGCTATTGTTCTGAATCTTAGAAAGATTCTTTGCTTGGAAAGCAAAGAATTTTATTTTACTAAATGTCATTAGGTTTTATTTTGTTATGGCAAATTTGGTTCCCCTTTCCAAATGTGTTAAGTTACTTACCTTTTATTCAGAATCTCTAAATGCTTACTTCAATACTCTGACCCTCATCAAATGATTGATAAACTCTCAGGATTATCCTTGCCAAATTTCAGTTCCCAGTGCTAAATATCACATGAAGTTTATGTATCTGTAGGTTTGGCTAATGTGTCTACATGAAGCAATTACTTTCTAATTTAAATCTTTGGTTTTTTTTGTTTCAAAAATCTAAAATTCACTTTTGTGCCTGATAATGGGGAAGAGAAATTGTATTTAACTTATTGCATGTTATAGTTTCTCATTTGAAAATAATGCATTTCTCTCATATGGTTTCCAAAAGGTTACATTGACATACAATGTTATACTCAGCATACCAGCTATATAAAGCATAATTTAAAATGTATTTCACAGGGGTTGAGGGAGGAAGGGAAAAAATAAAAGTAAAATGTATTTCACAGAGGATTTATTATTTGAGTGCAGCTTACTTATTTAAGCTGCATTCAAAATCTGCTTAACTTTTAATTTAGGATAGCTCAACCTCAATAATTATATTACTGATCAAATTTTGATTTAAGCTTTGTGTAAGTTTTTGATAATATGTGCATTAAATGTTTCATTATTAAGATTTTGAGTACATAATCTGAGAATAACGTTATTCTATTCATAACTTTATCATTCTAAATTTTCACTGGTTGATTTTTTTGCTTATATAATAATGTGTGTTAGCACAACAATAGAAGTCAAATATGTTCTCAATAACATGTTTGAAATGAATTAATGAAAGTATATTTGTGTATGCCTCACTGGGGCTCACACAGCAAAGGAACTCAGTAACTACTGAATTAACAGGCTGGTGACAATAAGAGATAGGAGTTCATTGCCAGTGTTCATAAGAATTGTCAGTGCTTTCTTCAAAATACTGAATAATTTTTTTAGGCCAAATGACAGATGTGTTTTACAGATCCACTATTATCAGCAGGAAACTAGAAAGAGATGAAGTGTTTGGTTGACAACACAGCCAGCAAATTTACCATCAAACAAAATGTAATTGCTAAGAAGTTATTTATGCTACTTATTTTTTCTCTTTGTACTTTGCACTCCACTCTGAGTTATGATATGACATTAATGGCAAGGGTAAAATAAACAGAAGAAAAGAACTTAAGAGTATGTAGATAACAGAGGATATGATTTCTGTGACAGAGTCCCATACCATGTTCTCTGGTTAGAAAAGATATGAATAAGGAGGCAAAAGGATAACATGTAAATTAGTTTTGGAAAATCAGTGCTTTCCAACCTGAGAAAAAATGATAAAAATCTAACAAATTTGTATTGAGAAACTACTGAAATCAATGATTTAACAGTATCCCTCAAATTACAAAAAAGTGATTTATTATATTAGTAATTACCACATAAAACATCAGTTGAATATCCATAATAGGGAAGATTAGTAGTGAAAAATAAATATCAGATAGAAGTAATATATCTCATTTTGATGCAGAGTATTCTGGCAGGTGCTGTATGAAGTTAAAGAGAACTGTAAACCCACAAAGGCAAATGAGAGCAAATATGAAACTTGAATCTGAGAACTTATGCAGAAGTCAAGGGAGATAAAGTGACCCTCATTTTTGAATAATGTGGATAATCTATAATATGTATAGTTTATTCAATGATAAGTATTTTATCTCTTTCCATTTATATATACACTAAATTACAAATTTCCATATTTCAAAAAAAATTCTACAAACAGCCTTCTTGTTCATGTTAATGAAATGCAATTTTTTGTCCTCAAGATGGTCATTTCTGCTTTTTTTTTTTTAATTTTCCTGATGAATGTCCCATGTATTCAATGAGTCATAAAATGACATTACCTTGATTTGGAAACATCTCCAATATCTAACTCTCCCTTACAATCCAAACCATCACTTACTATACCCTAAAATAATACTAGCCTCCTAAATGATTTTCTTATGCCACTGCATCAAATTCACATTGTATATTCTACTATATTAAAATACCTATATATTACTTATTTGACTTCACACTTAAATGTTTTCCCTGGATTTTAACCATGCCCAGAATAAAGTCCTGTCCACTGTAATTTGTTTTCATGGCTCCACAATGTCAGATTAATTTTAAAATCCAACACCTAAAAAGCAACATTGCTATATTTGAATTAGGTTTGTCCTTCCTAGAATCATGAGGGCTATTCCATTTCTATTTTTTTCCCTTGTGCTTATCTCTCCAACTGGAATTTATCTACACTCTCCTCTACATCAATAAATAAAAGTACCCATTAAATCTTATATACTGCACTACCTTCATTTCAAATCATTAATTTTATGCCTGAAAACATGTTTGATGGTTTTGTTTAGTTGTGAAATGTTCAATATGTGAATTTCTACATTCTCCCTAAAACTGAGTTGTGGTTCATCTATGACACCTTTTGTCCACATGTCTATTACTCTTCAGGTATCTTATGATCAGTAGATGAACTTAAATTTTATTACAAGCCTCACTTTGAAAACTCTTACCAAAACTACCAATTCAGATTTGACAAATATAAAAAATGCATTTGAGTGTTGTTTTTTAAATGTAATTATGTTCTTACAAAGCATTTGTGTTCTTTATACCCCTAGTACACATTTTGCTTTTTAAAAAATTGCTAAACAAATCTTTTAATAAAAAACATATACATAAATTTCATCTCAACGTGGTAATCCAATTATCACATATGCCCCATGAGCTACATCTAAATTAGGCTGTATTGTTATCAACTCATCAAATGGATTGGTTTGATATAAATAATTACAAAGGGATAATGAGTATTTCCAAACAGGAGTTTAATCAATGCTTCAACAAACTGGAAATCAAGGAATTGTCACAAATGAACTGATAAACAGAAACATTTTCTTATCTTTTCAGGATGGGAAATGAAATAATTAATCTTCAGGGAAAATAATCCCCATATTCTATCAAGTTTCCATTCTCAAGGCTATTATTATGCAATATTAGGAGACAATGGTATATATGTCAATTAAACATATTTTTAACACATGGCTAACAGTTCAACAGAGTCCCCTGAATGTAAAACTTCTTGCAAAGCATTCTGTTATGTGTTTTCGATTAGCAAATTTTAACAAATCAAGGACTGAAAAGGCACAAAAGACAAATGAGGTAACATTAAATCACAGACAACTGCTTTAAAAAAAATGACAAGTTCATGTCATCACCAACAGAAATGTAACCATTATGCTTGTAGTCACACTTTTGACTGCTATCTCATGTCATTTACACCACTGTGCTGGAAAAAAAATGATATTGAAAGAATAATCTTGTGAATAAATTAACTTAAACGGTGTGATACAATAAATACAAGATGCTTATCTTCAAGAAAAATAAAATTTGTTCCTTGACAATTCTCCAGAACAAAACAAAATCATAGTTTACGACAGTTTAATGGGAGGAAGTAGAACTGAGGGATGAAAGAAACAGTGACAGGACTTC